>BMAT01000942.1:347624-374080 GCA_019649035.1 Elysia marginata | reverse complement strand
AGGGCCTGTAACTTTAATTTTTTCCTCTCACGATCTTAAAAAAATCTATTCATTTCTATCAGGTTATTAAGTTTTCACTTTTTCACCTGTATCTTGGCGTCTTTTTCTCACATTTTCCCCGTTAAAACCTTTATTCTGGTAAATAAGAGGGACAAAATATTAGGTCTCATTTATGACAAAGCATGGAGCGAAAAACCCTATGAAAAGATGCTGGTCAGAAAAGCTTTATTTTTGTTTTGAAAGGTTAGAATTGAATACATCAGAGGGCAAAGAGAAAATGGTGCATGTTAAGAGCGGGGATGAGGGTGTGAAGAAAAACAGAGTAGAAATTTAAAATTGAGAGAGTAGATGGGGTGCGGTGACGAAAAACAGCTAAGGAAATCAACAGGCGGGGTTGTAAACTAGAAAGATTTAAGAAGTGACAAAAAAAGGATTAAAAAGGGCACCAGCAAGAAACTAGCTAGGAATGGCACAGTACATTTTAAAACTTTGTATCGACAACACAAAACAGTGAAGTGTGTATCGGCCCACGTCATGGAGACACGGAGAGGTTGGAACCTTACATTCTTTGTGGAGAGAGCTACAGGTCGAGATCATCCCCAGGCAGGTGATGCGTGTTTTGTTGTGACAGCGAAAGGATGGGGCTACGCTTGCTCCAAAACGCAACCTGTGTCTTGGAAAACATGACCTCTACAGGGGGTGCCTTGTTGATACTTACCTCCTCAAACAGTCAGCACGAGGGCAATATCTCCTTTTTTATGCCTCTCTATCTCTCTCTGTCTCTCTCTCTCTCACTGTCTGTCTCTCTATCTCTCTCCCTCTCTCTCTCCGTCTCTGGCTATCGCATGACAGTTCTTTTTTCTTCTTGTGTCTGCCTCACATCCATTGGTCTGTGCTCTACTTCTAGTCCTGTTCTTTCTTGTCAGATGATCTATCGCATTCTCTCTGTTTTGTTATATCTTTCTTCCTTTTTAACTCTGTCTCTCTGTCTGTCTGTCTGTCTGTCTGTCTGTCTGTCTGTCTGTCTGTCTGTCTCTCTCTCTCTCTCTCTCTCTCTTTCTATCTATCTAGTAATATTACTTTCTATTTATTTATTATCAAACAATTTTTTATTCTAAGATAGCTGCAAAGTATACATATTTTTCGACCTGAGCTGTCCCATCTTGTTAGTATTGATTTAAATGTCGTATCCCATATCACTGACATAATATAACACTAATGAATATCCCTTTCCTGTCAAGTCTTTCCAATCATATTTTAATACAAAGAAGATGCAAGCGTTGTAATGTACCAGGCCAAAATTTCAAACAGCAACGTGAAATAAATCCAAATGTGCATTTAATACGCTAAAGATTTTGTGCACGCCATCTTGACTTTAAAACGCATACACAGTAAGTGAAATCCCCTAGGACTCAACTTAAATCCACACCATTCCGACAGTCAACGGCGGGTAAGCAGTTCAATAATGCATATAATTTGTAACTGTAACTTGATACCCAAAGCAATTCTGAAGTGATATTAGTTTTATGTTTTAAAATGATGACGTCCATTAGTCTATCCGGGAAGGGTGGGGAGGGGGGAGGTGTTTGTAACACTGTGGCTTGGGTGGATATTGCGGAACATGCTTTGAATAGTTTCGTGGAGAAGCCAAAGCGAGAATAAAAACTGGATTACATTTTTTTTTATTATTAAACGGCAGTTGATATTGCTTCTTGTTCTCAACGTTTTTCCTGAGTGATTTGTATCTTGCTGCGGCTGTAATGGAACTTGGAACGGCAGCCTTCATAATTAATACTGTCATTTGTGTCACCCATTGTCAACTCAGTTGATGCAGTTGCTTTTGTCATTAAATTTGGATACCTAACACAAAAAAAATTTTCACCCACTTCTAGAAAAAAAAAACCAATCGATCTCGCTTGTGCAGCTTTGTTAATACTTCTTAAGTGCTGTAAAAACAGTAAACTATTTCTTACTCCTTTTCCGGTATGTGCTTTAACTATCTAGCTCTTTGCATATACATTTACGTTCTATTTCGATCTTCGTAGCTATCTACCCAAATCATCTATCTACCTAAATATCTATGTTTGCAACATTGTGTCTACATCTATATTATTGAGCGATCTCTTTTCCTAATTAACTCTAACCTCCAGTCTGCGCATGGTAGATTCTAATTTGCTTCTCCATCCTGCTCTCTTTCTTCTTCTTCTCCTCTTTTCTACTTCATTCCTTCCTTAATCAATGTTCTTGTGTTTATACTGACATACGCAATTAGGCTAAAACAAACAGCGCTGAGAGGATATTGTGCTTTGACTGCTAATCGCCGCGCTGAGAGATGAGAGAGCTGTGAGTAGAGGTCTGCGACCTGGGCTATCTTGTAAAAACACAGCCGCTCAGAAGGGTAGGGCTGTAGAGCTTGGCCCAACAGGCGCAGACTTGATGCCTTGCATGGAGAGCGGCAGACTGTTTCCATAGCTAGCCACACGTCCGAAATTAAAGCTGACAGTTTATAATAGTTCTTTGTAGATAACTACGTTCATGTTTAGAGCTTACAATAGCAACACCCAAAATTTGGACGTATTGTATGTATTGTGCGTGCTAATGTACCAAATACAGAAAGACAACAGTAATGATTTATTAATTTAGGTTTTTTGGCTGTTAGATACCCAGTGAATTTTCACAGAAATAAACTTGTTGAATTTTTTAGCTGAAAATTTGTTTTTTTTACAAATCGTTTTTTTTTAACTTCGGGCAGGTGATACTTTAAAAACTTTTCACGGTTCAAAAATTATCAAAACCATTTATAAAATCTAGTGCACAGTTTTCACAGCAAAAATGAATTTGACAGTGAATCTCAATCGAAAGTAAGACAGAACGAGAGGGCGGTAGCAAATTCTCAAGAGGGTGCAACACTTTCTCGAAATCTCTGTTTGTGAATAAAGGTTATAATTATGTTGTCAAGATGAAGTCAAACTTTTCTTATGCTTTGACTTTTGTAAGCTTAGAATACACTAATGCAGTGGTCCTCTCCTCGCGCTCGAATATAGTATTGTGATCATGAAAATGAAGTTTGAGGTTTTCACACGTTATAAAAAAAAGTTACCTTTCATCATTTTGCTAATAATTCTGCTCTTTGACGATAAAGACTAAAAACTGTGGTTTTCTACAGCCTTCAAGACTTTGCAGAGAAACATAACTGAGCCTTTTCATAGTCATCTTTCGAATAGTTCTGTTCCTCGCTGTCTCTGACTGTTTCTCTTCCTCCCTGGCTGTCTTCCTTTCTCTCATAACCTTATCGTGCATTTCTATATATGCACTGAGATCAATAGCAGAGCAAACTTGCAAATCCACTTAATACTACTAATAAAAAATGAATATCAATGATGTTGAATTGGAGACAATGAGAAGTGCCAGGGAGACAGAAGCAATATCTGTGTGTGTGTGTGGGGGGTTGAATTTGGAAAACTGTTACAGAATGAAACACAAAAAAAACCTAGAGGTGTGAAACAGACACGCTGGGATTAGAGTTCAGGGGGAGCTATCCATTTCGATTATGGTATGAATTATAAACAAGCCCTGTCTGAGCTTTTACGGGCTCGTCTAATGGGGAGGAGAGCAGCAGCAACAACAGCAGCAGCAGGGGCGGTGGCTTGTAAGACAGCAGTTTAAACTTCGATTGAGTTGCTGCTAAAACAAAAGGGCAAAAAAAAAAAAGAAATAGAATTTACAAACAGTTAATACCATAATTCGGGTAGATTGTGGGCCAACTAGAATAAATATGCAACTTTTCGAACAAATTGAGCAGTGGCAATGGATTGTTGCCCTTAGCATTTGGGGGGGGGGGACAATTTCAGAAATTATGTGGGTCAAAGACAAAAACAATGGCCGTAAGCTCTTCATCTTGAGAGAAGGGAAAACGAAAATTAATGCAAGGCTGTACGAGAGAAAAAGAATGAATCCCAGTAAAACAGTGGCACAAATTAGAAGTTTCGATCCTGAGATGGAGCTTAGTGGACATATTTAACTTACGGTATTTGTCCCTGAACACGCATAACTGTTCGCAACGAAGTCAAGTCTTGATGTATTGATATAACGCGACTTGGTGAACTTTAAGAGAACTGCATACTAGATATGGGAGAGAGAGAGAGAGAGAGAGAGAGAGAGAGAGAGAGAGAGAGAGAGAGAGAGAAGTGGGAGAGCAGATGGATATATGTTACAAGGTAAAGGGAAATATACGGTTTGCGAAAGAGAGGGCAAGAGACAGGCGAGACGCTAGAGAAAGAGAGGGAGGATGCGCAGGAAAGAAGGCGAATTTGGAAGAATGGTGAGTTAGCAATTGATGGTGCAAACGCCTCTAACGCTGTAAATAGTTTCACACCTAAGCACCTTTGATATCCTTTGATATCCAAAGTGCCTTTGATATGTATACATCTACGCTTATGGCCAATATAAGACAGGGGGAGTCATTGATGGTCCGGTGGTACCAAGTGAAGTGGCAACTATGCAGAATAGAGATCTATCCTTGTGTTTATGTCAACCTAGGAGATTTTCTCACGGCATCTGATAGTCAGTGGCCAGAAAACAACAAGAAGTTGGTCCGAAGCCTGAGAGTGCGATGCTAAGGATGGGTCAAGCGCCTCTTCCGCTGCACAAACATGTTAGGGTAGGTTAGATTGAAGGCAGCTCGGTCGCTGCGGGCACAAGAATAATAATTAATGTACTCACTAGAGCAGAAATACCAGACTCTGGGATCGACATTTTCTCACGCCTAGGTTTCTTCACACAAGTGTAGTCAGACTTTTGAGGTGCTAGAGCTCTTCTCTGTCGTCAGTTCAAGGCTTGGATAGACTTACCGGAAGCTGTTTAAATTTCTTATGCTTTGAAAAATTTGAAAATGCCTTACCATTATCGTAATCATTTGGTCTCCAAATGTAATTGAGAAGACATTAAGAAAGAAAAAAACAATGTTTTGAATTTGTACACTTTGAAACGAAATTTTTTGAAGCGTTTGATATGCATAATTAGGCACTATCTGCTGGTGAGATCATTTTCCTTCCTTTCAGAGTTTGATCAAGCAAAAAAAAAAGCAGCTTCATTTTATGAAATAAGATAACTGTTGCATTGAAACAGAGGAGACATAGAAAGAAAAGCTAATAGAACTTGAGATGGTCAGAAGAAGAGGGTTTAGACAGAGATACGTAATTAAGCAGTCACTCCTATTTTGATTAGCAGTCGCGTTTGGATACAAGTGGAACCCTGTAAAAAGAACAAAACAAAACAAACAAAGAAAGAAAAACGGAAATACTGTTGGTGGCAGGACGGACAAAACACAGATGGAAAAAAACCTAGCTATCTAGCTGAGCAGCGAAAAAGAGAGAGCGAGTGAGAGAGAGAGAGAGAGAGAGAGAGAGAGAGAGAGTAAGAGAGAGACAGAAAGTGAGCAGTCCTGGTTTGTAAGCAGCACGCGGAACGGGGGACCAGAAGTTTCCTCAGATGTTAGATGTCCGAGCAATACGAGATCGCGGTGCATGAAATTGCTTTTTTTCTGGCGCTGGGAGACTTTCCGCAGGAACTTTCACTGCTTGGAGACGGGCGCACTGGCACTGGCAACGGAGCAGATACCATCACACAGGGGGGATGCTGGAGTTGGATGTCTTGCTTGGTCTTTTATTCATTTTGTTTCACTCATTTTCATCTTTCTTTTTCTTTCCCTCTGTCCCATGATGTACATGAGCCTAATTTTTTGAATGCTTCTCCATTTTCTGAGCTCTTAATTTTCTATGCATCTATAGGCATTGTGTGTATATACTTCTATAATTTCTCCCCCATCCCTCTCTCTTCCTGGCTGAATACATCTTTCGATTTCAAAATATATGGGAAAAAAATTTGATGTGGCTAAGACATCCAAAGAGAGAAAAAAAACTGATAAAAGGGGTGATATTTAAGATTAAGATTGGGAAAGGCACAAATAGATGTAAAAACAAACATACCAATATAAAGAGAGAATAACGGGAATTAAGTTAACTGAAAAAAAACTGCTAAGAAGGAAAAGAGGAAAGAGAGAGACAAAGAAGGACAAAACAAATGCGAGGCAGAAGGATATAGACAAGGTCAGACGGCCGGACAAACAAACGCAGAAAAGTCTTAAACAATCTAAGTGAAGGCAGCAGTCACTCTGGCGTAATAATTCATCTTGATGTTGCATGCTCAGCATTATGAAATTGGATAGAGAAAAGAGCAAAAATAATAATGAATGCTCCGTGTTCACGGCTTGAAGCATCCAGCTAGATCTAGATGGTGGGTTGGACTAGGGGAACGGGATACGATCTCGATCTCCCGGCCTGTCTTGTAGTTTAGAAATACGATATCCTAGACTTGCTCAAAGTGGAAGCAATTTGTTTGCCTTCGCAATTGATACACATACACCGAATTTGACATCGGCAGATGATACGGTGAGTCACTTTCTTCGTTTGCACGCGTGTGTATTGTCTCTTCCCTCTCTCTTTGTATCCTTCTGTCTGTCTCATGGTGTTATTTTGTCTTTCCTATCCTTTTTTCCCACCCTCACACTCTTTTTCTTTTCTACACACTGTAATGTTTCTCTCATCGTCATTTTTTTCTCTACGTCGTTTTATTCTAAAAGTATTTTTTTTACTGTCTGACATTTCACCCTCTTTCTTTCGAAATCATTCTTTATCTGCTGCCCTGTCTCGTGTGCCAACTATTAAAATCTTCCTCTAGCTCCATCTCTCTCTCTCTCCATTTTTATTCTCACATTGTCAATCTTCCCTCTTCTCTACCGTGTGTTCTTTTATGCCCTGTCTCAGTCTCTCTATCTCTCTTGTGCACTCCAAGCCCTGCTCATTAGCTCAACATGGGGCCCGGATGGCGATTATCTCTTGTCCCCCCTTCACTGGTCAAGGAGTTGACCTCTTGCCCATATCCCTCTTACACGGCTAACCCCCTTCCTGGGGCTTCCGTCCCTAGGACGCTTGGGGTGGTTCTGCCCTCTGTCAGAATCTCTTTATTTCAGACTTTCTCCTTCATTTTCCCTAACCATCTTTCTTCAACAAATTTAATACCTCATTCTTCCCGTCTTTTGCGCACCCCCTTCCCCAACCAAACACACCTCCATCTCCCTCTAATTTGAAAAATCTCATTTTTTGTAACATAAAAGAGGGCGTTTTATTACCAGTCAGAGAACTTTTACACTACCTACATTCTAAAGAAACAAGGAGAGTAGGCAGTTGCGATTCGCTCGTGCCCTATCACTTTTTCCCTCACTGAGTGCTAGATCTAGTTGACTCCCAGGTATCTCAGCAGTAGCGGCTACAGGTACACGCACTAATCAACGAATCAATGCGAGACTGCGAGGGGTCGAAGCGAAAATAAAAAAAAATAGACCAGGCAATGGCAAGTAATGGCATCGACATGAATATCTCCATAGCCTGGATATATATCGATATATTGGTTGATAAGTAAAGCTTCATCTCATCTGTATTGTTAAGCCTGGTGGTCATTAAAAGTCTCATGTACGATTCCTGGCTTACTTTTTTTCTAATCAAGGTTTCGAAAACTCAATTGTCGAAGTAGAATCTTTTGATGCTGGTAAAGCTTTTAACTTTCTACGATTAGGAAATTCAGCAGGGGTGGCATACCGTTCTCTGCCATCATTATTCCAAAGTCAACTCGACCCCAGCTATGGCAATGACGGCAGGAAATATATCAGCATCGCGAAGAACCTAAAAACGGGTTGAGGAAATTAGAGAGAATAAGTCGCGAGTCTTCTGAACACGTTTTGAAACCCTTAAAATCAGAAGTCTGATAAACAACGAACGTCTTTAACTTCCCTCAATATAAGCAAAATAGGATCTAAACAGGCAAAGCTATACAATTTTCAACATCTTAGAGGGCATAAAAATATTTCAAGATATTCTTAAAATTCTATATGTCAATTACAAAAAACCATTTTGACAAGAACTACTCAAAGCGGAACCATTACAACACATGTATATTTAACTTCAGGTATCGGCATGGAATGCACTGTCACTGCACAACGCCCTACTAAGAAGAGGCCAAGGCCCGAAGTGGAGACGAAGATACACAGGGGTACCGATGGCACTGATGAGGACTGGAGATAGCCACGTTTGATGGACCTGAGGCTTAGAAGCTTGACCAGCGCATCAATGTGCTGGAGAGATAGGCGGAGATTTTGCCTCAACCCCCTTCTACTGTTACATTCACCTGGTCTGGCCAGTGCAAAAAGTTTGGGGTGCTTTGGGGTTGGCAATCAGCGATTCTGTTGTCGTTGCCTTCTTAGTAAGGTAGAAACGACTGAGGAGAGCAGTATTAGCTGCGAATGGTCGAGCATTTTGATAGAAATTTTCGTTCCAATATGCATGGAGTCTAACAAATCCAATTTTGCCAATGATAATGGATGTTTTTTTTAAGACAAGGGAATATAATATTTTTTAAGCGACGGATTATTAATTGTAGCAAAATTATGTGTTGCAATCTGTTATCGGTGTTTCTACCGATCGGTGTTGAATGAAGACGGAAATTATGTTTCTGTGTTCCAAAAGATAACAGCACTTAATAAAAGGAAGGGAAAATTTTGATAAGCAGCAGAATGGATCATAGTGAAAGGCAAATATTAAGTTGCAATTTAGTGGCATAGAGACACAATGAAATGAGAACACAGAATGATACAGAGAGACCTATCCTCAGAGAGAAAATGGATGTACATAGAGTGGCAGAGAGGAAAAAAAGAAGGTAGAGGAGTTAGGATGGCTAAAGTATGGAAGGAAACAGACTGTAGCCAGTGGATCATATCGTGTTGCCAATGAAATCCAGCAAGTATGCTGAGCATCTGTGTTTTCCAGGAGAGGAATTAAGGGGCAAGGTTTATTATGGGAGCACACGGGACTTGATGAGAGATTCCTGGTCTGGCCAGCACCAGCAGCAGCGGCTAGAGTTCCAGTTTCAGTGCTCTACCTGTTGGCTGGCTGGTCAGTCTTTCTATCCCTCTGTATGTCTCTGTTTCTCTCTCCTTTTCGGTTCCCCCTTTCTTCCTCTTTTTTCTGTTTCTTCTAAGATCTCTCTCTCCCTCTTTGTATCACTCTGCCTCTCTAGTTTTCTTTTATATTCTTCTTCTTAATTTTTCTGTCTATCTTTTTGTCTTTTATTCGAAATTTTATCTAACTCTAACTCTCCCTCTCTCTCTCTCTCTCTCTCTCTCTCTCTCTCTCTCTCTCCATTTCACTGTTTTATGATTCCTTCCCACAGTTTATTCGGCCTTTCTGCCCTACTTGACTAAAATTTTAATGCCTCTGTTATGTATGTACGACTGGTCTTCTATCTAGCTATCTGTCAATGTAAACTATCTATCATTCTACCCATCTATCTATCTGTCTGTCTGTCTGTTTATCTATCTATCTATCCGCCTGTCTGCCTATCTATCTTTCTATCTGTATATCTATCTATCCATCTATAACCTCACTTTCCCAGTAAACTCAGACACCAAACATTTTCATACCTTCATTCTTCACCATTATAAAAACCTCTTAAAGCTATATCATTCGATTCTTCACTACTTCTCATCTCTGTATTTCCTAGTAAAGGGCCAGATATAGCTCAGTACTGGCCCTTGCTAGTCTAAGCTCTCGTGGAAAATTAATGGGATTTGGGTGCGATCTCTGAAGAGGCTTGATGCCTTGGCAGGGAGACTTTGTAAGAGAGAAGATAAAGGAGAAAAAAAAATTGGCTCAGAGAGACCAGCCGTGCATTCTGTCAGTTACTTAGGTTCAAGGGTAACTTTGTGAAAATTTTTTTTGAAGGGTATATGTGTGAATAACGCCAGTTGCG
The DNA here is from genome assembly GCA_019649035.1 of Elysia marginata. Lineage (NCBI taxonomy): Eukaryota > Metazoa > Mollusca > Gastropoda > Plakobranchidae > Elysia > Elysia marginata. The sequence goes on along the minus strand of BMAT01000942.1, from coordinate 364,219 downwards.
TAGAGTCAGCCAACCTTGCCTTACATTATACATTATACGGACACTCGTGAATACTCTTTTTTTATCTGCCCCTGAAGAAAATTCACTGAAGTAATTGTGCATTTCTAAATAAAACTTTTCACCATGTATTAGAACTCTTACAGTAAAAAAGAAATCAGGTTTTTGTGATTAAAAAAATAAAAATTCTGTTTGCTTTCTCCCTTGTCGTTCTTTTTCAAAACTGCAAAGAATTAGTTCGTAGGGTTTTAAAAAAAGAGAAATGAAAAACTTCGAATTATTTCGAGTTAGTTTGATAGCACATTTTGAAAAATATAGACTTAGACGAAAATTATATTTCATTGCTGAACCATTTCGTATCCAAAACTGCTCTACTCAGTCTTTTCTACCATACTAAGATGGCAAAGACAATGTAAACCTTGTGTATTTTTTTTACTCCGGTTATGACTGCAAGACTACATAAAACACAATGGGTGATTACATCCCGAGGAAAGTGTACATTGTTAATGGAGCCTTTGACCTCGCTTCCAAATTTAGATCCAGTTGCCTATTTAGACTGCGTGTGAAGCTAAGGCCATCAGATTCATCCAGACCTGGTGAGACATTTTGGTGTGTCTGCGATTCTGAAGAATGTGGCGGGCTAGGTAAACCGCTGTGAATTGATAGTCTCTCAAGTCTCAAACACGGTGTTTTAGATAGGGCGGGAGAGAGCAAAAAGGAATGTGACTTTCAGGTATCTCATCTTCTCTCGAGCGCAAGTGCAGGCACTAATGAGTCCAGAGATAGTCACACCAGCACCAGCACACTAGCTCAGTCTCTGTGCAAGGATGATCAAGATCTGGACTGTGAGCAAGCGGTGGAAAAAAATACTGAATATATAGCTCCACACAGTTTAGAGTGTAGCTCTTGCTTTGCGATCTGGCGTGGATAGGTAGGCTAGCTAGGTAGGTAAAAACAATAATGATGGTCTTGTTTATATCCTGGAAGAGTCATAAACTTGTGGTAAAGACAAGAGCAAGAAGGAAGTTAGCTGCGTGATAGAACAGGGGTCAGATGTTGGGGAAGAGTAAAAAGCTCATTCCTTATTTTTCTTCATTTTAATGGAAGAAGGAGAAGAGAGATCGAGAGCGTGAATCAGAAAAGCGAAAGTGTTGAGCAGTGTAAGATCCTTATTTTATCAAGTGCTTTTCATATGGAAAAGAACAATAGTAGAAACTGCAACATAACATTTGTAAAGATGATAATTTTTGACAGACAGAGCAACACACGCACAAAAAACAAGGAAAAAACTAAAGCAGACATCCACCCAAAGCAAAAAAAAACAAAAAACAAATAACCAGGGAAACAGGTACTTTTTAAAAAACGAACCTAGCAGACCAAGAAAGAAGAAAATAAAACACAAAGATAATTTTTTAGACACATAAAAAGAAAATGAAAGAAATTCTGCCAAGACCTAATAAAACCAGACCATTAAGGTAACAGAGAAAAGCGATCTGAACAGTGATAAGCTTACCATTTTTTCGTTTCCAAATAAATGATCCCCAGTGGGTGAGAAGACCTGGAAAAAGAAATAAAAGAAACATAATCTTGGTTAATTTGTGTCAAAACCTAGCAAAGAAGGTGAAATATAAACAAAACCTTGCAAACTAATAATAATTCTTTAACCTGGTTGGAAACTCAATGGTGCAACTTTCATTATCATCGTTTTTCAAACGCTTTGCACCTAGGCACAATATTAAGCCTCTTGGGTTACTTCAAAAACAAAATAATGACGTAAAGATTCACAATAAGAGGTTTTAAAAAGGTAAGATTCGGCGAGAATTCTTTTCTGTATGAGGAAAAGGAAAGAGCAAAGTGAAACACTTTTCCTTGCATATTTTGGAGTCTCTGAGTGCCGGAGTTACAAGGTGGCGGGTGGGCCGAGGTGTATCATGCCCTCTCTTCAAGTTAACATTTTCAAGATAAGTTCCTCGCCCATAAAATTTTGACAGGGGCGGTGTAAAACAGAGATCCTGAGAGCAATCTTTCGAAGCACCCCCAATAAAGACAGTGGAACCAGTTATTTTTATGTTTGGCATATGAAGTGGCGCAAAACGAAGTGACGCCACTAAGGAGGAAGAGTTCTTATCTAGGGGCGCGATTTACCTCATTTTCGTCTTCACGAGCATAGAGGTTTAAAGCTAAACAGGGGTTAGGCCTGGTAAAAACTGAAACGAGTGTAGGTAAAGAGGGGCCCCGGGTGCAAGCTCTCGAAGACTAGTTTTATTCACAATTCTTTTCTTAAATTTGGTAAAGAGTTTCGATGAAGGCGTCGCGAGGCTCTAACAGTGTGGGAGTCAAGTCAAATTTTATTGCAACTTTTTGTTTTTGCTTCTTTGGTTCAGATATTGCAATTGTGGTCGGGTGTTTAAAATAGATATATAGATAATGAATTTCAATAGCCAAACACTTATATTCAATAATTTAAAATGGATAGTAGCATAATGTTGAGAAGAGCGGTAGGTGTATCATTATGACTTAGGCTCTACCGAAACGCTTGGCCTTATTTTGTTTGCTTTCCTCCTCACCCGCTGGCCCAGGATACCATTAACCTTTTCGGTCGAATATTATTTCCCGAAAAACAAACGCGCATTTAATGCTTAGCAGATGCCATGTCGTATTTACCGGCTAAATGGTTTCACAACACTTGATGCAAGCTCATTTAAAACAAGTTTATGTTCAAGCTTATTGCTTTTCTCCATAATGAAACCGTAATAGAATCGCTTAGCTCGTTTATCTGTATCATTGTGGTGCTGCAAATCGAACCTTAATTGGTCGAACGCAAAACATAATTACAATTTTAAAAAAGTAAAAGTTTCTTAACTAAGGGAATTTCAGCTGACGGGGAAACGTATTGGATAGCTATTTCCATCATTACTAAGGGGTTCAATGGCATGCAGGATATGCCTCTTGCTCTGGATCTACCTTCTGTCTGTTTGATGGTTCTTTAACCCCTCTCCTTCCTTCCGCCTCTGTCTCTTTCACTCCCTATTTCTGACTCGCTCACAAAGAGTGTACACTGTATCCCTGAAAACCTGCCCTGTTATTTCCTCTAATTCTTAGAACCATTGTCTCAGCTCTCTTCAGATTTAGCAAAGAACAAGGTCTGGTGTCCGATTACCCAGAACCAAGGAAAAGTCTCTGGCACCCCGTGGGCCACAACATGGCCGGCCCTGGTCCTCAAGCTCTCACAGTGAGTGGTAACCACTTGTGTGGAGCAGGTCACCGGTCCAGACCTCTCCAGGCCGAACGGGAATCCCCCCACAGCAGCTGGTCTCTTGGTTCTTGTGGTGCCATACGGCACCAGCCTCCCATTTCGTGTACAAACTGAATTTAAAACATAAGGGTTTTAAAAAGAGTGAAAGTATTTAAGGCCTAACTCAATTCGCTGGCTGACCAATTCAACCCTCCCCATAGCTTTATGAGGCGAGTTTTGTGACAAAAAATGAATCGGAACTGCTCAAGTTTTGTTCTTTTGCTAGCTAAGATTAAAATGGTTTGTTACGGCAAAAAGCGGTGCTATACTCGTTCTGTAGACAAGTTACTTAGTTCAATCAATAACTCATGATGAACCTTATAAACAATATCATATGTATGAATCACTCTCACTCTTTATACTAAAATATAAAAAAGAACTTATCTACCGTAATAAAAACGTGATGCTAGATAGAGCCAACAATTACAAGGCAAAATCAGTTAGTAGTGTTATAAAAGGACCCAAAGCAAAACAAACTACATGCGCCACCAGGTGAAAAGTCGTACAAATGGAAAACTTCGATTCTTTGCTATTGATTTGCTTTCGTCTCGCGCTTCTGGTGTGTATATACGGGGCAGGGGGGGTCTAAGGTAAAAATCTGTCTTGAATTGTTTCCTGGCTGCTTCCCTAGACTGGCTTCACGCGCATTCCGAAGAAGACATAGCTCCTGGGCCTAAAGTGGCACCGCTCGCTCAGACCTCAAGTGGATAGGGTAAATCGGATACACATTAAGAGGAAACATAACATATTGTTGGGTAGTGTTCTAGAGGAGAGCCACTTAGCAATCGTGAGCTGCTTTTCTCTCTCTCTCTCTCTCTCTCTCTCTCTCTCTCTCTCTCCCTCTAAATCTCTCTATGACATTTTTCGGTGTCAGTTGCCATGCCATGAGAATTAACAAAAACAAAATAGAGGAGAAAGAGAATAAAAAAGCGCCGAGGGCAATTATTGAAAGACTCAGAACAATAGGCGAAAAGGGGAAGAATCTAAGAGAAATTATAGGATTGTTTTAGAAAAGACAATAAGAAAATGCTGTAGATACTGTTTTCTTTGCAAAAAATCAAGTACTTGAGGCGTTTACAATAATAAAGAAAATATTTTACATCTATAGATGACTAGGTTTAAATTGTTCCTGATTCAATAGATCACGACATTGACGACCAACAAGAAGAAGATGATGATGATGATGATAATAATAATGATGATGATGGTGATGATGATGAAGATGATGAAGATGATGATGATGATGATGATGATGATGATGATGATGATGATGATGATGATGATGATGATGATGATGATGATGAAGTGGTGATGGTGAGGTGAAGGAGGAGGAGAAATACCATAAAGGAGGACAAAGAAGAGTGGTTATATCGAAAATTAACAGAAAGGTTCAGATTTTTAGATGGGAATGGTGGACAAAGATGGTGACTTTTGTGTTGATATTATAAATAGTGGTACTGGCATCTGTAGAGATCCCCTAAAATACCGTAACCTATGCGCATAAACTTTATATTTATAAATTATTTTGGCAATATTCTTAATCTAAAAAAATCTAAACCCACGATAGGAGAAGACGCTTATGTTTCCATAAACACCATAATAAAATCTAGACCTGACCCTACGTCTCCAGGTGGTGGACTTAAATGCACTTTACACTCCCCTGAGCCTAGCAATAACTGGACACTAATCCATTGTTTGACCAGGAATTTCGATCTACACTGAAGCGGCGTCAACTGCTTAAACGCCCTAACGAGAAGAAGTAGGACAGAGGTGACAAAGTGACGCTATGACACCGCACTGTCATCTTGTTGGATAGGATAAACAATTCAGCTTGTGTGTCGACTTTTGAGAACTTATGAAAAAAAATATGGCAACGAGAGACCCAGGCAGGGGAGGAAAGACAAAAGAGGTGAAAAGATAGCAATACAGAAAGACAAAAAGGTAGCAATACTTCTATGTCATGATAAATATAATGTAAAGCCTGGACAACAAGTAGACAGACAGGCAGACAGAAAAACAGACGGGCAGACAGACAGACAGATAGATAGATATATAGATAGATAGATAGATAAATAGATAGGTGGATAGATAGATAGATAGATTAGTTGTTTGATTGCCTTTTAGATTGATAGGTAAATAATTATCAGAATATCTTTATTATTATTTAAGCCAATCGACAACATACAGATGCAGTAAAAACTTTTAGATAGTTGCAAGCAAATGAAAGGAGAAGAAAACGAAAGAGGCACCTGCGATGCATGAGACAATAAAAGATGAGAAGAAAAAGAGAATAAATCCTTTTCCGAAAGCTTAAAGTTTTAAAATCCTATTGACAAAGCAGTAGAGTGTCAAGCTTCGAAGAGGGTGAGGATTGGGATAGGAGATGGCAAGCAGAAGAGCAATATCAATCAGTAATTGGGAGGTAAAAACATAATCCGCACATTACCGTTAAGTTTGACACTGCAGCAATAAATGCCACTGTTAGATTGGCAAACACCTCGGCCCCAGGTAAGTAACGGGTGTAGAACGTAAGCATTTTCTTGATTAGCGTTGCTTGCTATAGAATGGCGAATCTTACCAGCGCCAAATCAGTTAAGTGTCTCCCGTTGGTAGGCTCGATTGTTCCCCCGGGGTCGCATGTCACGGTAGTTTCTTCCCTTGACCGGATGCCCCAGGGGAGAGAAGGAAATCTAAACACTCTCTTTTTTCGTTTTCTCGGATGTCATTTCTCAATAATAATTGTTTTAGGTCTCTAAAGCATCAATTTTATAGAGCATTTTTTGTGGACCTATGCTTTCAGGGGTATACGTTTATTTTAAGACATCGTCGAATGAAAAGATTTACTTGGGAGGATGTGGATGTGATTATATGACCGGCTTAGGCGATCTTGAGTAATTTTTAGAAAAAAGTGAGCTATTCCCATCATAAAAAGATCCTTATACTTTTCTCACTATAATGTCTGCTATGCTTAAGCGTTTAACCTAAAGGATAAAGAACTTTTAGTTGCACAACGTTGGTATGGATAAAATACCAAATGCAATATGTTACTTAAAAAAGCTCTGAGTTATTTAATTTTGAAAAAAAAAGCGTACAAAAACTTGAAGTGTCTTCTCAGCATCTCGTTAGCTTTCACTGCCTACATCTTTGCCTAGAGGAAGCTCCAGTAGCGAACACATGCCATCACCTCGCAAACGACCACCAGGGAAAGTCGCCGTGATCTCCTGACCACTGGTCTGCGACACTTCGGACAATGGACACACCGTCATCCCGGACACGTTGACCTGCTAGGTGTTTGTCTAACGGCGCTTAGGAGTCAACTCAGTCTCTTACCCCCCTCTAGGCGCTCTGTTGTTGTTGTGATGGGTGTCGTTGTTGGTCCATCTGCGTCAGTGATTGCAGAGTGGCAAAAGGCAAAACCACGCCCCAATAAGCCTCCCAGTACTAGTACCAACCCATCGATTGACAGGCAGGTAATGCACTGATTGCCTTGACAGTATTCATAATATAACGACGTAATGTGGCCACGGTGTGTCACCGTAAGGCCATTAGCGCAATTATCGTCGTATCTAGATGGCATCTAGTAGCGGTAGGCATGGTTGATTTTCTACAGTCTACTTATCTTTCAAAAAGAGAAGACTTTCAAACTTTTTTTGTTTGATGTTAATAGGCTCCTCATGTTCGACTCAAGATCATATCTGTATATTTAACAAGAAGTATGCTTTAAGCTTTTAAGCTTTTTTAAAGTCAGCTTCTCATTTTAAAAAGGTTTTTCTTCCATGTGCTAAGGACAAGTTTAAAATCCTTACAATTCTTATCAATAATGTCAACGACAAAGTTTCCGCTTTTTTTCTATCTTCCCTTTGCCCCACTCCTCTTTCCAATCTTAGTATTTTAAAGATGTTTTACACCCTTTCTCTTTATCTCTCTCTGTCCCTGTCTGTCTCTCTTTCTCTCTTTTTTATCGCTCGCAATCTCTATTATCTTATCTGTCCTGCATCATCGAAATCTCGATGATGCCACTAAAAACTCATAATAAACTATTTATACTACACCAAACACTCGTTTAGCCGTTCGATTTTTCAATTTCACCATACTATAACAAGTAAAGAAAATGTGCAACTTGAGAGAAAAAAAACACTAGAATGGCAACCTGATTGGTCCCCTGACCAGGCAAACCGCAGGAGATTCGGTGTCAAGACTTAGACAAACATTTGACCAGTCTGGGCTCATGCAACACCAGGTAAGATGACCAGCCGGCAAGCATGTCCTGAGATTGGGGTGCTGCTTATCACAAACAGGTTGAGCAAACAGACACATCTACCCGGCCTAAACGGTGCCCGGTCGATAACAACACTGCCTGTATGTGTCGGTCTTTCTTAGCAGCGAAAAGACTTGTGGTCTCCTGTTGCGAGAGTTTACGCTAAAACTGACGTCAAGAATCGTGCTAGTAAAAACTGTGACACTATGGATGTGAGTGAGAGAGAGAGAGAGACAGACAGAATGACAGAGAAAGGAGGCGAAATGAAAAAGGAGGACGGAGAGAGAAAAAAAAAGTACATAAAGAAAAGAAGGAGTGGCTTTAAAAATGCCTTTGCCACTGAGGCACACCATTTACGCAAACAAGTTAGGACATAATGAGTAAAAAGAGAAAGACAGTAAATAGAACTATAGTGCGAAGTAAAAATTGTCAAATCTGCATCGAGTTATTGTGAAGCTTGAAAGTTCTTTAAAACTAGGTCAATAGTAACAGTGATTTTTACCTGTGATCTGGGATGCACGACCTAATAATGTATTATTGTAATGATGCTAATCCCACCTTTTAACGTATTAAGAATAATGAAGTGAGGGCTACCTCAGCGAGCGCAGAGCTTAACCTGAGACTGTCGACGTTTCGAAAAGTAGGGCAATGGCAGTTTTCTTAAGAGATGGCAATGATAACATTTCGGGGCCAAGGGAAAAGAAGGGGTAAGTCAAAGATTCAATTATTGATTCAACACAAATAAGATTATGTTAATGAAAGAAGTGGGTAGTAAATATTTAAATGAGGGAAAAACGTTTCTATTGACCTATAAAAAAATTTAGTACGGACAAACCCGAGCGCTATGAAAACACAAAAAGACGATGTTTATTATATATTTTAAACGTAATTACAAATATAAACCTAGAGCAACCATTGTCAACACTTTTAATAATCACAAACCGTTATTCTAATCTTCAAAAATAATTGTGTTCCCTGGTTTTAAAAATGTTTCTTTATCTGATTACAGTGAAGCGTTTTAAAACCACAAACCCTCTATTGGTTTTTAGGTTTGTTCGGTTACATTTCCTAATTGCATTTTAACGATTCTGTCTACTTTTTAGATGTTTATCATTCCCTGAGCTTACTGAATAGACCCATTCCGAGTTGAAACGAGTTCCCTATTTGACACTCCTAATCTACTGCGGTTGTCCGAAAGTTTTGGAAATTCCTCATACCTCTACGCCACCCCTTTCCTAATTCCCATAGCAAGACAATCTGACCAGACAAATAAACGAGGGGGTGCAAAAAAAAAACATTAGCAATAAAAGGTGTGTGTGTGTTTTAGGAGTTTAGGGGTGACATGAGAGAGAGAGAAAGATAGACAGAGAGAGAGAAAGAGAGAGAGAGAGAGAGAGAGAGAGAGAGAGAGAGAGAGAGGGTGGGTGGGTAAGAAGCAGGCCTTAGTAATTGATGACCAACCGATTTTAGTGTTTGAACTGGCTTGTTCAGGTTTCAAATCAGTGGAAGACTTTTTTTCTATCTCGATGACACCACAATCTGGTATGGCAGTTTCGTAACGGAAATCCCAGTTGTCTACTTACAGTGAAAGGAAATTGTTTTCAATTCCAGGTATAGGGTGACACTTTCCTCTCGGGAAGAGAGATGTGATTTCATATACACTTTATCGTGCTGCTACTATTGGCTTCAATAATTAAACTGCTTTTCACCTTAAAGCCTTTTCCATTATCTATCCTTATCCCATTTGCATGCACTTTTCCTGTCTTTTCTCTTCATTTCACTCTCCCTCTCTATCTATCCTCCTCTCTTTATCTATCTGTATCTCTTATGGCTTCTATCATCTTACCATCCAATGAGGCATTAGACGTTCAGGATAGTGGATGGAATGGCGAGGGATGGTCAAAGCCTACACTGTGACACTGGCAACCGTCAAGTCCCCTGGGCTGGGCAGGGGGGACAACCCCACTCATCCCGTAGAGATTTTATAATTCACATCCGCTGGAATCAATTCTTTCTGACAAAACAGGCACAAGATCACCAGCGGTCACTATGGGCATTGATAAATTTTTGTCCCTGATGTCACTGTGGTCATTTGGATTTTGAAGCACATGGCATCGAGTGATATTCCTTCCTTTCTCCCTCCCTCCCTTCATCCTGTCGCATGCATACCTCTCATTTTCTCTTATTCACCCCTTCCCATTCACCCTAGCACGAGATTCACAACATACGGCGCCCCTGGAGATTGGAGGTTGCAAGGAAGTTCTCGCCAAAGAGATGGGGCGACACTTAACGAGAAGAGCCTCAAGAGAGGAGACAATAGCAATGGGAGGATGCTTTAATTGTGTGCCTCGCCTGACATGAGGGCCAGAAGGAGTCTGGCTTCACAATCTCTCCTCCCCCTTTAAGGAAAATGAGAGAATTAGTAAGGCCGGCTCCCAACAGGGGTATGGTGTCAGAGAGGAAGGAGGGAGTTGCGCCCTCCTCCTCCATATTTATCAAAATTTCACCTAGAATCCACCCCTTTTCCTTTCTAATTGTGAAATGATTATGTGACGCGTTCACTTTTCTTTCGCCTTTCACGATTATCTAACTGTCCTCAGGTCATTTCAATAAAGTTTGGGACGACACAACGACGAATGAATTATTTCTACCGCCTCCTATTTTTCCGATGCCTCCTAATAACTCATAGCGATGCGCCTCTAACTCTTCTGTCCTTTTCAATCATTTCATTTCTACACACAACCCACCGTTTCTCTCAGTGCCATCTTACAACAATCCACCAAGGAACCTTTGTCTCAGCTTTTTAAAAAACGTGAAAATAATTGGCACAAAGATCAACTTCAGTGTGGAGAAAATATCTCTTTGCAACTTTGACGATATCACGGCAACGTACCTAATGTAATAATTTATTTCATTTCCTATTTTTTCAGCTATTTTTTTTAACCACCTTGCCTTTTATATAGGCCTATATCTTGGTAGTTTTGGGAAGCCGTCAAGGGTGTTGTAGTATTTTTTAAAAGTAAGATCAGAATATTGAATGAATTTGGTATGCATTGTCTTTTTCTATTATATAATTTGTAAGTCGTGAACTAAACTTCTATAACGTTTGGTGGAAGAGCATTGATAGTTTTTTATGATACTCTGAAGCTGTGATATACAGCAAACAAAAAAAAAATAAAAAAAGAAAAATTGGCGGCTTGCAGGCAATGGTCTAGGTCGCATCAAGAATTAATATAACTATTATTGTTTCTACCATAAGCAAATGTTAGCCTACTGTTCCTTGGGAATGGGATTGTTGTCCTTCTTTAACAAAAACTTTTAAAATTTTGTCTAGATCTAGACCGAAACCTTGGCTGCCCATACAACCCCGTTTTCTATCTCAAGCCAAATCTAAATTTGTTGGCATGTTCGCCCTTGATAACCTTGGCGATTTGTGACCCGCTCAAATTGAGAACTAATCGTGACAGGTTTTATTTCCGTTTCTCCCTTTTTTTTACCTTTCATAAAGGGCGTCTATTATGGTGTTTGGAGCGTAGCTAGTCGTGTTAGGAATGTTGTCTTGCTTGAAGCCAATTAGCACTTTTCCACAAAAAATAATTTTGGAGGGAAGAATAAAAAAAATACAAAGAAATTTTTTTTGGCCACCCAAACTGTTGTGCCACACGAATTTCTATTTAATAATTAAACAAAACAATAACAAGATAAGATACACTTTATTTATGCATTATCGTAAATTTGGCATAGACACTGGACTGAAATAACTAGCATTAAGTTTATCAATTGCAATCTAATTTTTTTATAATGAAAGGCAAACAAAATATACTAGGCTTCCCAAAGCCTGTACTGTTTGCTAGTATACCCTTGTTGTATTTACCGTTGAAATACCAACAAATTTCCTCCTATTACCCAAAAAAAATGTTTATGCGTGATCAAGTTTTCTTGAAGTAGAGGCACCAGCAAGCTTTAGGCGTAATACAGTAATGTCAAACTTCATTTTTTTATAACAAGTATAGAGCTTTTTTTGTAAAATACTAACATTTCCCTTACAGTAGCATAGCTGTCTATGACAATTTAAGTCATCAACAAATCAACAACAACGGAAACAATGGTGTGGCAATTCTTAAAAAGTAGATCCCAAACTTCAGAAGCGCCGAATGTAAAAAATTATGTGTGTTGCGGTACCCCTAGCTGACCCGATCAGCAGACCGCCAAGCTCTCTTACCCCAACTACCCCACAAACCGAACAAAGGGTGCTCGTAAACGGCGAGCCGTTGCTTCCAGAGTAAATAAACAAGAGGTAAAGGAGTCGCCGGGAGCTGGGCCTCGAACATTAATGTGACACATTTATTCGCAGGCAAGAGTCTAAATGTGACACCGCTATAATATCATGGATCCTCTCCATGCTCATACAGCGCCCATAGCCCAGGTTGCCCCCATTCTCGAGTAGTTTGGGTTGTCTACATGTATGTTCGCATCGCATGTTTGGCAAGTTGGGTCCATATATAACTATGATTCAGAATTTCTCTCAAATGGTATTTTTTTCTTCCTTTATTTAGATTCTGCAACAAAAAAACTCTCTATACAGTGTCGGTTACAAAACAAAAGTGCACATTATTTATAAAGTTATTGAACTGCATAGAATATTTATCGTTTTTAACCTATTTCCATAATACGTAGTGCAGCTAAAAGTGCAAGTTCATGAACCAAAACTTTTAAAATGTAATTCACACTGCCATTAAAATCTCTTTGTATATGTAGCATCAAACTTTCACTACGTGTCTCTCTTTATATCCCTGTCTCTGTCTCTCTATCTCCTTCTCACGCGTCTGTAATGTATTTCTGTCTGTTATAGCTCTCCTTTGTCCTCGCTCTCTCATTCCAACGTTGCCACCCTCGTTTTAAGCCAAGAAGGAACATTCTAAGTTTTTATCACTGGCAGCCGGTGTGACAATGACTGTGGGTCTAGGCTCGGTTTTGGTAAAAGTCCTGTAACTCCTTCCCCCTTTACAAACACACACACACATACACCCACCTCCCTTCCCACACCCGTTTCTTTTTCCCCCCACTTTCTTTCTCTTGCTCATTCTTTTCGGCAGGGGTTTTCCCGTTCCGACGCCGAGACGATCTGGTGTTCCGATATGAATACACCTCTCTGGGATCGTTTACGAGGAGGGAGACACCCCCATTCATCACGTCCCGTGGAATCACGGAGGCCTCTTGACTGAAGCGCCCGTATCCCAGCATTGTCTGCCAACCCAGGGACAACCACATACGGTGTTTGTGTATGCGTGGAACATTAAAATGGTTAGGCTTATAGAAAAAGACGTTAGACGTTAGATGGGGGATATACATTCACATCCAACCATACAAATCCTATCCTGAAAATACGTGGAGGAAAGACAGTAGAGTGTTAACCCAACTCACTTAAGTTTTCATCAGGTCAATTGATCTATATTAAATGATTCAAGGCAATTGATTTTCCACGAATAATTTCAAGATTTTAAAGATTGCTTTTAAGTTTATCCCTCTTGCCTACTGTATTGCAAGAGATCACGACCTGTCCTGATCCTAGAAGCAATCACCGTAAAGAAGCCGGTTGTACGCTTTCAGTTACTGTTCCAGGTGTTGGATGGCACATCGAAAGTCCGGACTTTGCTTGAGACAGGTGTGGAACTAGGGCGGTCGAAGGCAGTCAATGGGTAGATACCTGAATACTGTGACTCCATTATGCATGGTCATACACTCGACTTATCGAAACTAAAAGGCGGAAACAAAAAAACAAAAATAAATAAACGCGTAGAGACAATGAAAGGAAAAAAAGCCAAGGCAAGAAAGTCATAAATACTGTTTAAGAATAGACACATAAAACGTTTGTTAAAGAATAAAGCCAAACAAATTAATACGTGTATTTGAAAACATCTGGGACACTTAGACATTCATAAACGGCGATTTCCCCTGTATAGTCGCAGCGCCACGGCATTTTACTTTTAGTGTCCTTAGATTTAAATGCTAAGACGTGGAGATCTCAAACTTCGGGTGCCTGGCCCACCTCCAAAGTACCGATCACTTACGTGTATTTAATCTCATGCAGTATGATTCTCTAAATTTAATGGGAAATCCTGTCAACAAGGAGAAAAACTTGGGTTTTTTTTTTAATTGCACTCATAAGCGGAAGGGGGTATCTTAATTACTTTTTTACATTCTGCAAACGCCCACAAAATGCAATGTTGCTTGAGCCTTTTCTACAAAATCATCAATAAAAAAACCCCCACTGCATTTGCCAAGTAAGATTTCACAGAACCGCTGAAATATTTTCAAACCTTTTGGGACAAAATAACAAAAACCACACTGGCCTAAAATGCTTTTTTGCAGCATATTGCAACAATGTCTGGACCTTTAAGGAGTACAGTTTAAAAACCAACAACCACCCGAAAAATCTTATCATTGATATTTGTGCAGCCACGTACTTGGAAGCAGGTGTGAAGACCTCCAGAACCAGAGACGGAGAAATAATATGCACATCGCGGTGAACCATAGAAAGTTTTTCATTAAAGTTTGGTTGTGCAAATATGTTTTTGCGCGCGCGCGCGCGTGTGTGTGTGTGTGTGGCAGTCTGTATAAACAAACTATTAGGAAGCTGTGGGGACGATCAATTAAAGGAAAGGTTTCTGGCAATGCCATGCCTAAGCTTTGCAACACTACCGTATCATAGAGCTGGGATTGAAATATCCCTTTTCTCTGCCTCTTTTAATTTCTGGCCATAAAAAGCTGAACTTTTAACAAACCCTTGCAAAATCATGCCCAAAGCATGGTCGCCCACCGCGTATGTAGCGTATTAGTTATCTTTTTTCCCTTCTCTCAGCGCGTCTGTTTCGTTTTCTTTGCGGTAATAAAAGAGGCTAAGCGGGCCGGTCTTGCCCCATAGAGAGCCGATGTAGTGGTCCTTAAGCTGCTCTTTTGTGCCCACCAGCATCGTGCACGAGCACAGGAGCTCTTACTGAAAGAACTCCGAACGTTGCTTTAGAGAGGGGGCCGAGCGCCCAGCATTCTCTGGCGCCCATTCAATGCAATTTGTTTCCCTTTCTGCTTCTTCTAATAGCAGCCTGCAATAACCTTCTCGCTGGGGAAACAGCGGCTATGGATAGGATGTGGTAAAGGTGGTTGTGGAAGTGATGGTGTTGTGTTGATGGTGCTTTTATCATGCAAGTATTCATAATGTGATTATCAGAATGTGATATGGAGAAAATATGACAGAGATGGAGAGCGTACTTAAATGTAGTGGAGAGAGAGAGATAGTGTGTGTGTGTGTGTGAGTGCGTGTGAGATATAAGCATACAAGTATGGAACGAGAATTAAAAGAAAGGGCTCTAACGAAGCATTGAGGGAGACATAACTTATGAGAGTACATGTATGAGTTTTCAGACCAAATGTGTTGGCAAAGTCTTCCTCTGCGGCATTTTAAATTCACACTCAGGCAAGCAGCAATATTAACTTTCTCGTATGTGACGTATCCAGGTGATCATCGGATAGCCCTCAACTGCGGACACAACGAACAACGAGTAGACTTTAGATTTCTTTCCACTACACAGCTTCGAACTGACGCCCGGCTTACCGAGAGCACAACAGCTGACATCAAAACTGGGACATCAGCCTACAGATACCAATGCGAAATATTGTGCCAATGAATATTTATGGGCAGCTCAGTCTGCATTATTTTATTATATGTCTGCAGTTGTCTACCTCGCCAGCTAACTACGCGGGGAGTGAGTGTGAACAAAAAATCTGTTTGTCCCATTTTGAAGACACATTCAACTTTGACAAAGCGGCTCGTAAACGGAGCTATTCTTGCGGAAACGTTCGCTGTCAAAGGAAACAGAAAACTTGCGATACTTTTAACGAAAACTATAATGTTTCCAGCCAACTTTTGTTTGTTTATTTGAAAAAGAGCTAAAGGGCCACACACGTAAAACCCCATTCACGAACGGGAGAAATGAAACCGCCGATTGGCGCCACGCAAACTTGCTAGTATAATGGGAGAAAATACCTAAAACGTATCCCTTCTCCAAAACTAAATCTGTATTTTATCTTTTATCTTTTTAGCACGACTGCTTTTCAGTACACAGCCGAATCTATAATTTTAGGGCAGTCAGGGAGAAAAAGGCTTGCATAATTGAATTATGATACAAACGAAGACATTAATTTAACGAGCACATTTGCTACACTACAGTAATAATAACTAATATGTGTTTAAGGGAATGAGAGAAGGTAGGGATCTGAAACATGCAGAGAGAGAAACAGAGAGAAATAGAGAAAGACACAGAGAGAGATGGCGCAGGGGGATTTTGGCTGCATATCATACGTTTGTTTTTACAGCGCGACCGTCGCAAAAAACAAACAAAAACTTTCGGTGTATCGTATCTTTACCTGGTCTGTCTGAAAAGACATTGATAGAGAGAAATAGGCGGGACAGAGAGAGAGAGAGAGAGAGAGAGAGAGAGAGAGAAAGAGAGAGAGGGGCACACATACAGTTAGACAGGCAGAGATAGAGAGACAGAGAGGATGGATCGTGTTTTAGGATTTTTCTAGAGCTGGGTCGGAGAAATTGATAACAAAGAGACAAAGTGTTCGTTTTATTAAAATAATAGCTATCAACAATAATAACTATAATGATTGTATTACAACAGTTAAATTGTCATATCAATATTGAGAGTAGTAGTAAAAATATTACACATGTATTAAAGACAGTCACGATAACTCCATTGTTTGTGCTCTACGCGAGCTCAACCTGAGGCTATTAAGGCAAAATGAGAAAGTAACTTGGGGTGGCTCGCAAAACCAATAACAGTAATAATTAGTAATCGCAAACATACTGGGCACTAGAGTGGTGATAGTTACAATTCCATATCATCATTATCATTAAAATGATCATGATTGTGATTAGTCGCAGTCCCAACAGCATTGAAGATGTACGGTGGAACGAAAGTTGTATGGGTGGGCTATTAGAGGCGGTGAGAGAGATGAGAAAGAGACAGGGAGATAGTATGT
>BMAT01000942.1:330162-347592 GCA_019649035.1 Elysia marginata | reverse complement strand
GAGCACGGGTGGTGGTGGTGTGAGCAGAATAGGCATGCATCCCGGTGGGTCGTCATCAGATCAATTATTCCAATTTCATCTACAAACCTGCATGCATTTACCGGGACGCAAGGCCGTGCGGAGCCGCGAGGTAATCGCGATAATTTTCCACTCGGTAATCAAATTAAGATCGCACGGGAATGGGCACGTCGCTATGGGCGTCCGCTGACCCGAGCCCCACCTTGAAGAGTATTGTAATGGTGGTGGTCGTAGTACGTGTAGTACTTCTAGTGTTGGTCGTGGTGATGGTGAATGTTTTCCTGGTAGGCAGTGGTCAGTAGCGGACAAAAAAGAGAGGCAGATGGAGAGAGATAGAGAGGGAGAGAAAGAAAGTGAGAGAGAGGGGGCGCAGAAAGAGATAAGAAGTGAGTAAAGAAAGCAAATGAAAGCAAGAAAATGCTGACACACAAGAGAGTGAGAGAGAAGAGAGAGATATATAAAGAAAGAGAGATAGGCAGACAGACACAGACAGACAGGTTCAGAGAGAGAGAGAGAGAGAGAGAGAGAGAGCGAAAGAGAGACAAAAAGTAAAACAGAGGAAGAGGGAAACAAACAGATAGATAGATATATAAACAAAAAGATAGAGAAATGACCAAGGATAAGGGGAAAAAACCAGAAACTCTTATCTTCAAAGCCATAAGGGAGTTTACGTCCATTTGTTGGTGTTTTGATTACGGATCAAGGGCCTAGGTTTAACAAGTTAGTAGTGAAACAAAATTTTCTGAGCATATGTAATAATGCCACCTAGCCCACTAAACAAGCTCCTGAAATACTGTTCCCCTGTTGCAATCAGATTATGAGAAAGAGATGCACATTTAAATATTCGTGGCTGTAGCCATGATTGTGGTGGGGTTTTGGAGTAATTTTTGCTGTCTAGTAAACTCGATGGAAATGTATTTACTGCGTGACTACTTTCTTTCCGATACTTTGGCACTGCAAAGGGAAAACACTAGGCGTATGTTATGCTATACCGATTTCAATATGCCAGAGTTTCAGATAAATCCGGGACAGTCCGTTTCCAATAAGAAAGCCAAAATATCTTCTTCTTTGACTCATCATTTGTAACTTCGTTATCAGTGCAACTATTTCCAAAGTTATTATGCAGACTCAAAAGCTATATGAACGACTTCTCTTCACCATACACGCACCGCTGTTTATTGTTCTATGGCACCGGATAGATTATAGACAAGATTCTAGCTCTAAAAACGTTTAACATAACATAAGGAATCAAAGTCAAATACTTATTGCTTTAATATCGACACACCGAAATCAATTGTCAATACGGCACAAAACGAGACATGCGAAAATGCATAATCTCTAAACAAAACTTGTTCTCGTTTGGCAGCAGCTCGATCGGTCCAGCAGTCACCCATTGTTGAGCATATTTCAGTGGCCATGAGGTGCCTTTAGCCCGGATCCTAGCGCTGAGCTTTATCGATGGGATAATCGAATTAGGAGGTCCAGTCAGCGACGATAGCAGCGAGAGGGACACGGGGCCAGAGAAAATGGCACTGAAAGTGTCGGCTAATGGAGTTAGGCGCCACCCGACAGTACAGGCACACTGGATGCCAAATCCATTTTCACCCCAAATCTGACGGTGGGCGCTTCCCGCTTTTGTCGTCATTGTCATTGTTCTTTCTTACTGTTAACGGTGTGACTGTGGCCCTGTCGACTGATAGAGGGAGAGAGGGAAAGAGAGAGAGAGAGAGACAGACACAGACAGAGAGAGAGACAGAGAGACAGAGAGAGAGAGAGAGAGAGAGAGAAAGATTGCCATAAGAAAGTGTCAGATAGACATAGTCAAGAGACATTTAGAGGTTAAAAAATGCAGCCACACCCAGACCCAGCTGTTTTTATTTAATGTGCATTGAAAAAAGGCGTGTCACCAAAGAACTGTGATCACAGTAAAAAAAAAAATCAGATACCCGCAACCAGCCATCGTCAGGATATAGATATACAATGTGCCAATATATCCATATGTAAATGTTACGTGCTTCACTGAGTACCAAGCCAAAACTGTCGCCTAACTGCGCATGTTCATGTTTTATGTATTGCTGTAAAACGTGTGCTTTTCCTCACCTTATCTATATTTAGTTCTTCCTCTTCACCGAGTCACTCCTAATAATATTTATTTATTCTTTGTTCACGTATAGTACCGTCGTTTATGATGAAAGTGCATCTCAAGAGGCCTATTTTTCTTTTGTTTTTCGTGAATACAGGCTGAAAAATTATATGCATAATTATACTCTATGCGTGAAGTTTGTTGTACTTTATATGTATCATGTAAAGCATAACTATGTTCAATGATGTATACAAGAGGAGAATGGGATATTATTGGAGTTCCCGAGGTTAAGTTGTGTTACACTTGCAATAGCTATGTATTTTGTGTTATGTCTAGCACATCGTTCATATACTATTCTTATACTAGTCTTTTCCTCCCTCTTGTATATTTCTGATTCTCTATCTGTTTCTTCTTCTTCTTTTTCTTCTTCTTCTTCTCTCTCTCTCTCTCCTCGCCACAACCAGTATGATTATTGCCACCTCTCGGGCAAGGTGATCCATCATCTCCATCCGATCGCTCAGACTATCGCCCTGTGTGCCCCCAGGCTTCGATCACCAAGCGAATCAGTCCAGGTACATAGTAAGACGACATCAAAACACTCCTTCAGTTTACGATTTAATTAGGCCTTTAGCTAACGCCATGATGGCTTAAAACAGAGGGGTCAACGGCGTGGAGGAATAGAAAAAAATACTACAGAGACTATAATATGCAAGTGTATTGGGTATTTTTGGAGGGTAGGTTCAAAGAAGTGGTAAGCTCATTGCATGGTTAGATCTTTGGGACATAAATTTCACCGCGATGAAATATCATTAACTTTGTGGAATCTAAAACTACGTGTATGTTCTCATTAGGTAACATCAGTTTGGGTTAAATACTATATGGGCGTCTGTTAGAGCTTATGCAATGAAGGCAATCTACTTGTAAACTGATAAAATTTAGTTAATGTTGCACCTTAGTACAAATAGTTATGTGAATGTGTAGCGCAAAGACAAATGACTTTACGGCTTCGAAATACACGAACTCAATATAGAAGTAAACATCCCAAATTCTTCACGCCCTGATCAATAATTTCCAAACAAAAATTGACATTGATTATCAATATTGTCACAAGAGTATTGTTTTTTTTTAAAGCTTAAATCAAACGTTATTCTTGAAATACTACCAAGACCAAGAAAAAATTCCATGGTCATGAAAAATAGGGTTTCATGCTCATATTCACATTCTTATTCATACTAAACCATTGCATACTCGTGCCCACATATGCGTTTGTATTGTGTCAAATGGCATGCCTGTTTGCTCTTGTTGATTCTTGAGAAAACAGCCTGTGTTTCGCGGATCAGTTTAGTGAGCTTTCGTAAACTACATAGAGCACGAGAATTATATTGGACGCCAATTTTATAAACTCTTTTCTCAACAGCCCGTGCCGAACAATTATTTACGACGTTAGCTTTAGCAAGATCGGAGTTTACAGAAGTATAGCGACTGCCTAGACAAGTACATGACTGTCTACACCTGAATCGAGACCTCACGACCGTAAACATAGATAGAGACGACGACGACGCGGTCGTGCCTCCCGTTCTTTTACGTATCTTGCCACATTCACTCCATATGCCTTTTTCATCTTTCTCCGTATCTATCTACCACTCAATCTCTTTCCCTGTGCCTCTTCGTCTCTTTATCCCCGGTCTCAGTCTCTCATTCCCTATGTCTCTTTTTCTCTCTGTGCCCGTCTCTTCATTTGTCTCTTTCGCTTCCATTTTTCTCTCACCTACCCTCTTGTTCATTCTCTCTTTCTTTCCTTACTTTTCTTTCTCATACTTTCTCTTTTGTGTTTATCTCTTTTTTCCTAGAATCATAATGACTCATTTCTGTCAAACTGTCCTCTTGTCGCTCTCTCTCTCTCTTTCTCTTTGTACGTATACTTCCATCCCTCTCTCATCATCTCCCTGAGTTGGTGCCGACTTTAAGACTCTGGTCTCCTGCCGCATCCATCACCCTCGCCGGTCGACCTGTCACTTTCACCTGTAACCGGACCCGATTCTGTCCTCAGGTGAACAAATATTTGGGCCTCTGATAAACAGCGACGTTGCAAACCAACAAAGCCCTGAACCGATCTAGGTTCATCCGGCCTGAACCGCTTGGCTGGTTAGCTTGCCTACCTGAGCTGTTCTGCCGCGGTCCGGGGTTCGAGGACCAGGGATCTCTAACCGTGAGTATTGAACTGAGCTTGAGGAAGATTTGTCCTGATCCGCTCAGGCTCAAGTTATTAATGTCTCACAAAACTGACCTGCCTGACCGAGCATCAATGATAGGGGATATCCACACAGCTACTGGACTTTCCAAAGATACTGATCTGATCTGACCAAACTTGAGTTGTTAAATCTCAAATCTCCCGGTCGTTATGAGGACGAGAAAATACCAAGGAGTAAGATTAAGATCTGTTTTACAATGTTTGATTGATTAGTTGGTAAATAGTTAAGAGGCAAAGCTAAAATAGATAACTTGGTAGGAACGAGCCTGTCTGTGTTGGCATGGCCTAGGAACGAGCACATTGGCGACCACGCGTTGGCAAAAAAAAATTTCAAATAGAAACAAGGTGACAGGAAAATGAGTGCGATATAGGTTCACGAATTGCCTTCCTCCCATATATCTCGGCCTTTTGGCATTGAGGGTCCAAACATTATGTTCAATGCTTTTCGCTCAGACCTTTGTTGAAACTTTTTATATTATGAAAAGAGTTTTAGCTATAACAGAATGCCCGGGAAATTTCAAACAAGTACAGAGAAAACTGGTCATTCATAAAAGTGAATAAGACGCCCAACAATTATGTTCAGTAAAGCCGCGTACAGATGCAAACTAAGTAAATGATATAGTTGACATGTCAGCTGCTTTTTTTGCAAAGCTTAGGCAAAATACCTACTCTATCTAATCTCTCTCTCTCTCTCTCTATCTATCTATCTATCTATCTATCTATCTATCTCTCTCTATCTCTCGTTCTTTCTCTCCTTCTCTCCCTATCGACAAGAGAGTAGGAGGACCGTCCGCGGCCCAGACTTTTGCGATCTCCAGTTGCAGCATCGAGTAGACGGGTGATCCATCTCCGTGTCTTATCTCGTTTTTAAAGGCACTTGGCGGCTTCGGTTTTGGTCTCGGTTTCGGGATTTTATACCAGTGTTCAACTTCGATTTCGCTCACTTGGCTTCTTAATCCAGATTAGGCCAGGACAAACTCTTCTTCGTTGTCTTTTTACATGTGTGGATGGTGTCATGCTTCGAAGATATAAAAACGATACCTGTTTCACCATAATGTTATATTTATAGTTCTGCAGCCTCTTTGAGTACATGTTTTGTTTTTTTTCCTCCCATTGTGCTGAGAATTTAAGTGTAATTGAGAGTAGGAATAACACGGTTCAATTAAAATGCAATTTTTGTTTTTTTTTTTAACAAAAAAAAATAACGTAAAACATAAATTTTTTTTTGTAAAAACCTCTTAAAAATTAATGCAAAACCTTAATAACTTAACGTCCATTCACTACTCTCGTTGCTATTTGCCTTACGGTTTTGCTATAGAACTACGATTGCGTCAAATGCATGCATCCATAACATAGTTTAGTGAAGTAAACTTCGAAGATGAGATCACTTCACCAATATAAGGACTTGGAAAAAAAGTAGAATATCGCAAAGATAAAAATCTTGTTCATCTTGTTCTTTTTAACTGAGGGAGAAAATGACGGCAGTGCCGATCCAGCGGACAAGCCGGTGAGTTTGTGACACGATTATCGTGCCCTTGACAGCAGTATTATCACGGTCACAACTTCCTATTTTCCGCCAGTACTATTTCCATGACTATTGTTGAACGTTACCTTGACAGACCGATGAAATGACATTCCGCACGAAACCGGCAATTTTCAGACACGGGTATCGACGCATTGTCGAGTGGAAAAATCCTCAGTTTTGTGCCTGTGCAGTCAGTAGGTCAGTCTTGGAAAACACTACACTGACTATGGCAGAAAAGAAGCTGGAGACATTGTGGCTCTGGTAGAATATCACCATCCAAGTTGTGGATTGGGGATTTTGACATCGAAGTTAGATCGAGGTCACCCGTTGTGTTTGTGTACAATGTACATCAGCAAATCGAGAGCCGCAAATTACGAAAAGTGGCAACGCTGCCGGCAAGCGAAGGGAAAATGCGATAGGCTCGAACAACCGAGACTGCTAAGAGAAGGGGAAGAGTGTTACAAAGTCTACTGCTTAAACAATTAGATGTCGTCCCTGTTAGCCTTCAAATATCTATCTATCTATCTATCTATCTTACTATCTGGCTATCAGTTAACTCATTTTAACAACGTCTTTTGGTAACAAGGCTGGCTCTCAATTTAATGTTTGAGTGACTATGCTGAGATAATTTTGATTACATAAAGTGCATCAATAGACCGTTTCCTATTTGAGTCTTTGCCTGCCCGAGTAAATATACATGTATCTCCTTTGTTGCCACTCGTCTTTCAAGACTCGCCCTCAGTACCCTTGCCCTTTATTTATACCACCCCCTCCTATAATTACTCTCTTTTCTGAAAAAAAAACTCATTAATTTTTTTGTTCCTTTTCGACTTCTTTGCTTAGCCTGAGAAGAAGAAGAAGCAGCAGCAGCTACAGAAGAAGATGTATCACTTTAAATCAGCACGTCCAAATCGGCGCCGGGAAATCGGCCAGACCCGCCTACATGTTCCTAGACGCCGGCGCCAGCCCAGTAGCCTCGCTGTCTAATCGTCTTCCTCCCACTCCATAGAGATAATTTCCTCTCCCAACTTCCTAGTCTATCTTGTTTTCAAAAATATATTTTACGATTTTTTCAAACTGTCACTGTATCCATTAATTTTCTTTCATAGCCCCCAGTCTTTGCCACTGTTCAAAAGTAATTAAAATTTGAATGATATCAACAACAAAAAATTGAAGAGAAGAAGAAGAAAAAGAAGAAGAAGAAGGAAGAGGATGAGGAGGAAATATATCAAACAGAAATAGTGATAAAGAAGACATCAAAAAGAAATAGCGGTAGTGAGAAACAGGTGGAAAAAGTGATAGTAAGAAAAAAGTAAAACAGACATTAAGAAAAAGAAAGATGCAGAGAGAGATACATGTACAAATGCTACCGGTAGAGAGATAAACTTAGTCTTCTCTGCAACAATTCCTTTTCTTTTTTTTTTAATGACACCGCTATTAACAAGAGCTAATGTAGCGAGAAGTAATTAGCCGTGCTACGCGTGCATCATTAGGATAATAATAAGTGTCCCGTGCCACAGGTAGGCTGTGGCTCAAGCGAGTCTGCCAGCGCTCCGGTACTGCTAGCATTGCCTTCAGGAACTGGTTGTTCTAGGTTTCTCACACCAGAATCTCACGCGCACACCATACACTGAGTTTAGATCTACTCACCTCCTTCTACGGCTTTTAAAACATTGTTACTCTGCAACCTGCAAATCTGATCATCAAGACATATAATTAAGTAGATTTATCGCACTGTCCTCGTTGTGTGCGGGGATAAATAAATAAAAAAATGTAAGTTAAGCAAGGAAAAAGGTCTTCATTACAATGGTTCCCAGAAGAAATAGGCCTAATTATAGCGCACCACCCTACAAGAATGTACCTTCTGTGTACCTAGGCGTATCGCGCGAGTGTCAGGATTGCAAAGATGTTTAAAAAAATGTCACTTTTGTTTAATAACGTATACACCCATGGTTCACCTACGATGTGTATGACAATCAACCTGTCCTGTGATTTACAAGTAAGTATGAGATTCTAGGTACCCCTATAAGCCGCCTAGAAAAAGGTCAGAAAGAAAATGCAACTTTTTTTTTTTACTAATTTTAATACTATCATCTAAAAAAGCAGGAAAAACATATACACAAAGACTAACGATGTTGTCACTAGCTTCAACATGTGTTTACAGAACAGATTACTCTGTATGAAAGGCTTTTTATTAGCTCAACGTTTTCTACTTCCAATTTGTAGTTCTCAAGGCTAACTCTGTTCTGGAATAAGGACCTGGACGAAGTACGGAAAACACAGGAGATGGAGAACGGAACATGTAGGATACAAGAAAACATCTCATGGTAGAGAGAAAAAAGAGAGAAAGCACAGCAGAGAAGGTTTCCATAAAGTTCATAGAAAAAGAAAGGTCTGGGGTGGAGTATGAGAGAAAGAGAGGGAGTACGATGTAGAATAAGAGTAGAGGGATGAAATCCCAAGGGGGGTAAACCATGCCTGCCAAGAGAGCTCAGGTCCAGGCGGAGCAGAGCATCCTCTGAGGACATTGTGCCACAGTCTAATTACCAATGCGGCATCCTTAGGGCCGATCTTGCTCTCTCTCTAAACACCGCATCTTCCCCAACCCCCAACCCCTTTCACCTCCTTCCAAACCTCGCAGAAATGAGTCGAGCAAATTTTTGTTTCCTTTAGTGTAATTTCTTGCGGGTTCTTTTGGCCCTGCTTTTCTTTAATTGAGTAAGAATAGAGAGAGAGAGAGAGAGAGAGAGAGAGAGAGAAGGGGGGAGAAAGAGAGAGAGAGAGGGTCGAGAAACGATAGAATAGATGTACCTTATCCATTCGCCATACCCACTCCTCTCCTTACCATGGCTTCTTTTTTTCCTTGTCAAAAAGTAAACAAATATATGTTTTCTCACCATTTATCAACGCTTTCTTTTTCTACGTGTTGCATTTCTTTACCGTGTGCCGTGTTTTCCTCATTCTCTTTCTCTTGCCCTCAGCAGTCTCTAAAATCAACTCTACGTGTGTGATTTCATTGATGTGCATTGTGGTTTCGAGTATATGGTTATGTTTGAGAGTCTCAAAACTTCTCATTCTCGTCTATACTTCGTATTCTACTATCGTTCTGGAAACAATGTAGAAAAAAAATGCTGTGGTAAATAAAGCGCATTGCAATGGTGACTGATTTCGTTAGGAAGATGAGTTCCCTCTCAAAACTGAATTATATGTATGTATTTAGATGAACAGTTATTGATTTCAAAATCATTCAGTTAATACTTTCTGCTACCCGCCTCTGCAGTCTGTATCTTGTCTCTTTTTCTGTCAGTCGTTTTTATTCTTCCCCTATCTCTGACAAGTCTCTGTCTCTCTTTGTCCCTCACTGGTTTCTTCTTTTTTTTTTACAATATTTCCCGAATGAAAAATTCATGATACAAAGTCAAAATGAATACAATCAAATGAAATCAAGCAATAAAATGTTTGTTTAAAGCGAAACACAGTGTACGCTCATTAATTACGTAGTAAAAAAAGGCACACTGAAGAAATTAAGTGCCTTGTGCTTCATTTTAGTTTTTAAAAAAGTTAAATAGGTATACTAAAGTGGGAAAATGGCGTCCCTGCATATACGGATAAAAGACAAAAAGGCAACTAATGTGATAGGTTGCATTTTGTTTTTCTTGCTTGTTGAGAAATTCATTCTGATATGCTTTACGGGTACTATAAAATACGCCTTTGTTCGGTTGTTTATTCTTTTCATAAAAGCTGGTGTATAACAGGTCGGATCGACCTTTTCAACCCATTGCTACTATTTATTCAACTCTGATTGCACAATCAAAGTCTCTCCCCTGTTAATATAACTGTGTATGATAAAAGTGTTGGTTCATTTGTTTTTGTTTCTTTTTTTTATTTTGCATATATTTGCAGAGAGTGCAACAGGTGTCGTCTAGATGCGTATCTAAAATATAGCTAAAACAGGCTTTGTGTTGGAGGAAGACAAAATAAGTGAGAGAGAGAGGTGGAGGAGAGAGAGAAAAAATATCGAAGCACATAGAGATGGATAGAGAAAGATAGAGAGAGAAAATGAAAAGCCAAGACATTTAATGAGTGAATGAGACAGTGGAGTAAAATAGATGAAAAATATTTTCTCAAAAAGTAAAGAAAATAAGTACAGATTTAGTCACTGGGAGAGAGAGAGAGAGAGAGAGAGAGAGAGAGACAGACAGACAGACAGACAGACAGACAGACAGACAGACAGACAGACAGACAGACAGACAGACAGAGAGGAAGGAGGAAGAGTAAGTAAGAGTTCAAAGGAATGCGTGTGGGTTTGTCTGCTTAAGTTAAGCAGAAAACAACGGACTCTCCATAACACTAAAAAATAAACGCAGGCAAAGGCTTTTCAAAACTGTTCATATCAAAAGAAAGAGGCGAACGGAAAGATGCAAAATATTATAACACACACCAATGCGGGCACAGATTATGTGCATAGCGTCAATTTATGTTACCAGTTTTGCCATTGATTGTTTACCAGTGCGGATTAAAGAGATCAAACAAACTAAACCTCTTTTATGTACGTTTTGGTAACTGTTCTCTCCCTTAATGAAATGTTTAATAGCTTTCCTCGCTCAAAACTTAAAAGTAAAACAGCTATGGTTTTTGCGTCAGTGATTTTATGGTAGTCTGCATAGCAAAAGCTGCAACAGTTTGCCACAAGAAATTGCGAACAAAGACAAAAAATATAATCGAAGAGATATAAAAAGAGAGCGGCGATGGAGATTAAAAGGGAAATAGATAAAACATATTGAAGTGCGATTAGAAAAGTCAACACTGGTGTTCACTCAGGCAGAAAATGATAGCATGAAACAGCAAGAACAGAACGAAGGGACTCTCTCTCTCTCTCTCTTTCTCTCTTTCTCTCTCTCTCTTCTCTCTCTCTCTCTTATTTTTATTATAGAGCCCAAAAATTTTTAAAATGTAAAAGTTTTTTTAAGGACAGTGACTGCAACCAATGCTAAAAGTAAAAGAATAAAAGATGTAAATAAAACTGTAAAAAAATAGACTGGAGAGAGAAGATTTAAAAGTGACGAAATTTGCGATACTCCCCTGCCACTGAGTTCACCTGAATTCATTTTAGCTGACCAGGATGTTGGAGGAGAAATTCTTTTTAGAGTAAAATGACAGAAATCATTTTACTTAATGTTTGTGCTATATCGAATGATCGGAAAAGTTTCACTGATTTGGCTATGAGCGCCTGGAAATCGTTTGGAAAAGGTAGTTAATCAGGTTTGGTTATAACACCTCGTTTTATATGAATTCGAAGTAGATAAAATAATCGTCGTAAGATAGATCTGATCTTTGCCACTTCTTTTCTTAATACATGAAAACATGTTTTACCTTTTTTTTTAAATTTTGGCGATTTTGTGATAGTGAGTTCTTTTTTTTTCTTTTGTAATTTATCGTTAAATAGCATTGCGGACCAATATTTTAGTCTTTTAGAGGTTACCATTTTCTGTTTCTAAGAACAGCAGCGATTGCATGTTGACTTACCAATACACATGGAACAGTTTTTAGTGAAAATAGTTATACCATTATAACATATGAACTCTCATTGACAACCTACTGCCCTTTACTAAAAACAATATTGGTGACCTTTGAAGAAGATGTCTTAAAAGTGTGTTCTACATAAATTCCATTATGTAATTCGTAAGTTGAACAAAGTACAACCGAAGGATGTTGATTAACGCAATTTTTTTTTGAAATATCAGGCACATTAATACGGGCGACCTATATAACCGGTCAAACAGACCTTGGAAAGGCTAAGATCCGCCACATGATAAACAGAATAATCAGTTAGTGCCCACTTAATCATTATCTCCTAGGTATCTCATAGTCAAAACAACCCCACCTCTTGAAAAAAAACATATAGCTCTATTGCCACCTCCCTGTCCTCCAACCCGTTATCACCAGCTTTCATCAACGTTCTATGGTATGTACTATAGGTCCGCATCCTTAAATTTCCAGGGCCCGCAGACTCCACCAGCCTCTATAAGAGGCGGAGATTGCAACGGACAATTATTAACTATCTCCTTTTGTCTCCTCTCTGCGTGAGCTGGTTGCTCCATGTCCTTTAAATGAATGCAAACAGTAAAACCCCTGGCAGCTTCCTCTCCCCTCTCCGACCCTTATCTCCCATACCATCAACATTTCATGCATTTTAACGGTCCCCTAATTTTTCAGACAAATTTCAAAGACACCCATAAGCTTTCGATGATGACAAAGCCTGTAATTTCTGGTACAATATTAGTTTTTTTTAATTATCAAAAGCCTTTGGTAGGCCTGGTATCATCTCTCTTGTAAACTGGACAAAGCGTTGAGCCTAAAAGCAAATTTTTATCTTCGAGCTTCCTGGATTGATTCGCTTGCTTTGATATGAATAGTGATCCCAGCAACAAGGTTTAAGAACAAAGTAAAAAACGAAGGAGTTTATATTTGATTTTGTGAACAATGTGAGACGGCCTTCCCATAGCTTTTTTGTGAAATCAGTTTTAGTAAGCCTACCATGAAAAAAATCTTAAATATTCACCACTGGTCCACTAGTTTCTTTATCTCTATAAGCTTACCATGGATCGCTCTTGCTCCAGTATTTTCATATTTCGAAGGTATATAGCTCAAGTCAATTTAATGATCCACAAGCTAAAAAACATCACTACGCAATACTCTCTGATCGAACATTACTAGCGATAAGTAAGCGATAGATATCTCTAATTTTTTTTAATGAATCCGCTCTAATCTGAGGCCGACCTCCAAGATAATCATCCTGATAACTAACTTATCCTTTATACGTGTATATATTTCATATTTCACTTGCATCAATATTAATCGAGATAGCCGAAAAATAAATGTTTGATAAAAAGTCCAATCAGTAAATTACCTCAATGCTGTTTTATTTTCATTTTTTTTAATCATTATCATTCAAAAGCAATCTATGTTGTTCTCGTGACAGTTAGTGGATAGGATTAAGTAACAAAAACTCTTGAAAGTATGTCCCTACTTGTAAAATCTCCAAAAATGTGTGTTCGAATGACACATTACGCAACCGTGAATATGAAACAAAGACAAAAAATTAATGTATTGATAATTATGTTCCTTATTATGCAATATTCCTTTCATGACTATAACTTTTTTTCCGTAAATGGCAGTGCTAGCCTCATGGTAATAATTGTTTTAAAAAGTTTGCAAAAAGCCTCAATCACATGATTCTTGGTTGTGAACCTTCAGTTGGGATATGTAAAATAAGGATGAGAATATATCAAGATTCTTTGAGAATGGTCATTTGATATGTCACAGCAAGGAGTAATAGCAACAGAAGTAACATTGGATGTGTGGAATAAAGAATAACGGTACACAAATAGGCAGAGATAGATCTTGAGAGCTAAGGCTAGAGGCAGTGAATCATAGAGGGACTCAAAATCCGCTACTCATAAAACCACCGTATGACAGTCACAGATGGGCTGATCGACAAAACAAAGTCATGCATGCACTTGATGTAGCAGAGACTATGTAACTTCAATCCATAGATTAACATCCCCTAAGTTTCCCAAAGGAATTTTAAAAGGAGATCGAGCACATAATCCCTCATTCCATGACTGTCTCGCACCCATATGCTCATAAAATCGCCCGGCCTACCCTCATAGCGTGCGGTCGCGCAGTTGAACAAGTCTCTCGCAGCGGGACGCGGAAAACGCGACAAATATACGCGCCGTGAGACCAACAGCTCTGATCGGCTGTAAAATTGTCTGTGTGTGCTTGAACTTTGGAGACACGAATTATTCAGACAACAAAACGAGATCTGCCAGCTATCTATCGAGTGGCGTTCAGCGGGTGATTGAATTCAGGGATTCTCAAGCTATGATTCATGTAATTGTGAAGGTGGGAATTTGATGTGACATTTGACCGCACGGCCGGGGGTCCCCTCATATCCATTCATTCATTTATTTACTAGGATCTATATTGTGAGAACCACGGCTTGTTGAGCACATCATTTTTAACGCTGTCATAAGACAAGGACAGAAAGTAATGTGTCTCTCTGAGCAATAACTATTATGTGCTATAAAGGTCTCTAAAATACACATAACTTATGTAATGTTTCAAACTAGTAATTAATAATAAGAGTTTAAACGTTTGGAATTTAATACCTCTTTTACATAAGTTGTGAAAAAAAAAACCAGCTCACACGGTTTGTCTAAATTAAGGCTTGAATTACATCAAAATGTGTAATGCCAAGTTTCGTCGGGCGTTTTGCAAAAAAAAAAAATAATAATAATGATTGAAACCCAACCCTTGTTTTTTAAACTTATATAACTAATAATAAAATATTATTCAAAATTCAGTTATAATTATAAAAAAAAATATTGCTAGATTCGGACATAAATTATCTTGCAGGCTTTTCAAAATTCCAACGATGAAATATGCCCCTAATCAAACACAAAAAGAGATGTTTATTCGTTTCTATGGGAAGAAAAAAAAATGCAGTTGGAGGCGGTAAAAAAAAAAGGAAAAAAAAAGAGATTTTGCTTTTTTACTAAATAAGGTTATTGAAATTGTCCAGTTACCAAGTTAAGCAACGAATGCCCATTATGGTATAGTTATATTACATCTACTTTGAATAGAGCTGATCTTTATGGTATCTAAGTTGAGCGGCCTTCTACGTCGTATCCTTAGACAAAACGATTTCTGAGTGCCTTAGATTAGCGGCGTCAAGTCGTGCGGGTTTTTAAAGCAAGACGAGCCGATGGTGCTCCAAACGTGTAGTGGATTGTTATGGTCGTACACACAAATCACATTAAAAGAAGACCACACTCATTCAACAACATAAGCCCTAATCCCTACGGAATGTGGATGCGAACCATTTAAGGCACGATGTTACCACTGGCTTATTTTAATATTAATGGAAGTTTCGGGTGGAATAAAAATCTCCTTTCTTCCAACGCGAGTTGAGTTTTTTTCCTAGGTTATTGCGCAAAACGAATGCAGGCATTTTTAAAGAATATTAGCAGTACGAGAGAGTTGTGTCAGAAAATATGCTTGCCTCGACCCCCTTCTCACTCTCTCTCTCTCTATCTCTCTCTCTCTCTCTCTCTGAGTGTCTCTATTTAACGCTCGCTCAGCCTATCTCTATCATTCTCTGTCCATGGACCTTTCTACCAATCGCTCTTTTAAATTATTAATCTGGAATCTATATAGACATAGAAAGACTTTTTCAATTATGTTAAGGAGATGCAGATGGATATAAAAGAATAACACTTTTATAGAGGTTAGTCGCCTTACTGCACCAAAATATTGACTTACACTGAGTCTGCCTTGCCCTAGTAAAGCTGAAGGTGATTCAGAGATAGCCAGACTATCATACTTCTCTTGGCCTAGCACTGGACGCAGATGATAGTCCAGGCTCAAGCCACGCGCCAGACGGCTCTAAAGAGATTAGTGTCCATCTGGGATGACCAGCGGGCGGGGGACAGGGGCATGGTACAGCTGACCAGTATTACATAAGTCAGGAATAAATACGGATATTATCTTTGTGTAATACCCAGACTTCGATCGTATACAACATTCCTGGGCAAACTTAGGAGACATGTAGAGCTGGAGATTTGAAACACCAAAAGACTGTGTTGTCTCTCTTTGCCATGGGATTTTTCTGAAAGTTTCAAGATTACAACCGTGTAATCATTATCCAATTGTTTAAGACTCTTGGAGGAGCCTGGGGACTGTAAACGTTCAAAATAAGGTTTGGGTCAAACCCGACTACACGTATAACTATTGTTGTGTTATAAAGAATCAACACAGTGGATGAGACGCAAAAGGTTGTGTTTTATAATCTATTATTAAGTTGAAACAGAAGTCGCTGAGTTTTTGTTAAAGATAAAACTTCAAGAGAAATGGCAAATAGGGAATTGGGGGCTTTTAATATTTTGCCCAACGTTGGGAGGTGAGGATTGGACTTCTGTTAAATTATTGTCAACTTACAGCATTTATTGCTATGAACTGCAAAGATGTTCTTTCTCACAATTTACTTTAAAAAGTTAAAATTATTTAAATATTTCACTGCTTTTTGCTAACAAAACGTCTAAATCGATTATGATAACTTAAAAGTTTTAAGGTTAATGAAAACAAGTACTTGACCTTTAAAATCTTATACATGTATAGCGGCAGCTGCTGTAAACATAGATGCTAAAGTTTCAAACCATCAAAATATCTCAAACAAAAATAAGATCTTAGATATCTCTCTGTCTCTGTTGGTCTGTACCTCGCTCTCTCTATATCTCAGAGTCTCACTCTTCCTCCTTACTTTATTTTGCTCGTTCTGCTTGTTTCTCCTTTAAGACCATGTTCCTATCCTTGTCTCTCTATCCGCCTCTGAGGGCTCACTCTAGAAGTGACCGGGCTCGAACTCTCTGGGGCGCTGTTCATTCCGCACTCCAAGGTGGCGAGCTCCGCACGAGCAGCTGCTCACGACACTCTCGGGGTGTGTCAGATCTCGCCATGTCCGCTAGCGCCTGCCTGCCGTTCCTGAAGAACCACTGGGTGGTCGTTGGCCAGTCCCACGCCCAGGCCTGTGGTCAATCAATGGCTCAAATGTCTCAAAATAATTGCCATAGCTGGCTACAACAGGCTTGCGGGACGTTCACGGTCACTATCTCTTTTTAAGTCTTGCTTTCACCGTCGCCTTTAGTCTTTCTCGCCACCCGTCTCTTCTTGCTGTCCTTGTTCTTGTCCTTGCTCTTCTTCTTCTTCTTCTTCTTCTTCTTCTTCTTCTTCTTCTTCTTCTTCTTCTCTCTCCCTCTCTCTTACTCTCCATAGATAATACGAATTCATTTGTGTTAACATTCAAAACTGTCCTGAAAGGTGTTTTTCTTTCTCATCTTGATAAAAAACATTTATCTCCTTATGTAACATAGGTATCATCACGAATTCTTTGCAGTGAAAAAGTTATTCTAACACGCATAATCATAAGATTTTGTTGGAATTCATTTAAATATCATTTGATTTGAAATGGTCTAAGTTCTTTCTAAATCTTCAACAATGGCATACGGCCTCTCTTTTCCAACGTTTTCTTAACAACAATTCAAAAAAAAAA
Organism: Elysia marginata; assembly: GCA_019649035.1. Lineage (NCBI taxonomy): Eukaryota > Metazoa > Mollusca > Gastropoda > Plakobranchidae > Elysia > Elysia marginata. The sequence goes on along the minus strand of BMAT01000942.1, from coordinate 330,602 downwards.
GAAAGAAAACATGAAAAGAACATTTAACACTTGACTAATCGAAAAATTAAACTTTACTTTAATTTCAGTGAAGAACTTTCTTTTAATCTTATCCCCACCAACCTCCACCCCCTCCCTTCCAATAACGACCAGTCGGAGTTGCGGCCGGATCTAGAGATGGTTAGTTTCCCACCCCGTATCACCTCCAGAGAAAGGTGTATTGATTGGATGTAAATGAGCGCCAGTCAATTTGAGTATCTCAATAGCTGCGGCGAGAGGCCGAGTGAGGGAGACATGCTGTGGCCCTTTGTGCTTAAATCATTGTCGCGCTTATTTCAATACACACGCAATCGTCCCTCGCCCAATACTCACTAGTGGTCGAGGAATCGTTACGCTTAATATGGTGGTGGGGTGTGGTAGGACGGGGAGAGAGAGAGGGTGGGTAGGAATGAGGAGTAAGA
>BMAT01000942.1:305314-316736 GCA_019649035.1 Elysia marginata | reverse complement strand
GCATACAAAGCCCATACAAAGACTGTAAGATATCACAGTGCCAGGGAGTGTATTGTGTTGAGCCTGACTGTCGACACGAAGCCTCTCCTGCTATCTCACAGGTGCTCTCCACATTATCGCTCCGGCTATCCTAAAGATAAGCGACCAGCCAGCAGAGAAGAGTTCACCAACCCAGGCCCGAACTAGCAGTACAATTTTAACTATTATGGTGGCTCCGAAACCTAGACCTCGTCTAAAGACCTCCCAGTGAATACAATATCGTCTACTTTCAGTGGTAAAAGTTGAGCTAGAGGCCTAGATCCAGGCCTCGAGAAATCAGATAGAAGGTTTTCTATTAAAACAAATCGCCACCCTAATAATTATTGCAACCCTAATAATTATTCAAAATCGTTCGCCAGTTTAGCCCTCTCAATTTATAAGCTTGATTTAAAAAATAGTTTGAAATAATCCATTGATCCTATTAATATTCTAAAGAATAGTGTTGGTACGCATACTATTTCATTCATTGGATGAAAAAAAAAATCATTGGACTCCTGTTTAATCCTCAAAACAAAGAAGATCCTTAATTTTTATAACCTAAACAATGAAAAAGGACCTTATGGCACCTTATTTAACAGCTTTATTTTCCCCTCTACGCTAGTTATACTCCTGAAAACATGTTCTTCTCAATCTGGCATAGAGGTCATGATGTTGATTTGGAGGTTTTGGTATAGACGGTACATGTTGACATTCATTGAGCCAGTCAACTTCAGAAAAGTGTACAGCCTTGTGCATGGAGTGCTGCAAGCTTAGCCAACTAAAATTAAAGTCATTTTGAAAAGTAGTACCATTTTAGTTTAGGAAGAAAAAGTTGGGATGTTTGTCCAGAAACTCGCTATTCAACCAATATTACTTTATAAAAAAAAACACTTGCACAATACACGTTTAGTACAAAGTTCATAAAGTATGATGCACGAGAGTTTGCAAAAATAAGAGTGAGCGCTAAGTTAGCAAATGACAAAACATCAGGCTGCTTGAGGTTTTGAGTTAATGGCCTCAAAAACAATTTCGGAGCACCCGTGGCATCGGAAAGTTTCGGTTGGGCGCGCGCCAGTAATTAGGAATTAAGTCAAAACCATCGGCCAGGCAGTGGCCAGTTGTTGCCAGGTGATTTGGGAGCACTAGATCCTGACTGTGTGTGGTGAGAGCAGACTATTATACAGAAGGGGGAGGGGGTAGAATGGGAGGTATAGATGGGTAAAGGAGAAAGGGGATATTGGTTGCACCGCCAGGGGGAGATTTGATACGTAGTGGGAGTCTGGTGGAGGTCAGGGGTGAAAGAAGCTCTCTTGTCGAACAGGTGCACTTGTGGTGATAGCGGGAGTAAGAGAGAGAGAGAGAGAGAGAGAGAGAGAGAGAGAGAGAGAGAGAATGTTGAGATAAAGACCCTGTCCTTAACTAGATAGAAATAGAAGATACTTGATACTAATATAGAAGCAAAATAGGTCACCGAAAAGTTCACCTCGTGAAAGAGTGATTTCATGAGAACGACTGAATAGAAAAACAATCGCAAAAAGGTAAATAAAAGCGCTGTAGGGTATTCCCTATCTAAGGTTGGAACAGCTTTAAATATGTACGTCTTTGTACAACTTAGAAATCCGGAACCTTTGACACTGTGAGAGTTGTCCATACTCTTATCAGATCTTGCTTTTAAAAAAAATTGAGAAAATTAAGAAAAAGGTATGAATGAATACAGTCAATGTTGTGATCTAATCATTAATAGAACTTGCTTACGAAGATAAGAAAAACAAACCTGTTCTAACAAAAGCCAAGGTGGTTGGAAAGTTCAATGCCTCTCGTTGATTGAAGTGGAAACTATTGCGCTCTTTGACAAAACGAGAGAGAGAGAGAGCTATAGATGACGCCTACAGTGTGAGTCGTACTGATACCATGGTGAGCATGAATGAACAAGCTAGGCACAGAGATGGAAACTGCATTAGAGGCCCAGCTGGGCAGACTCCTAATTCTAATGGTCCGAGACCACCGTGAATGACTTCCGGGGTTTCTCTGAAAGCGAACCCATAGCTGAAACTCCATCAGTGGTGCAAGCGACGCGTTCGGTGGTGTCCCAGAATGTACGGTCAGCTTCCAGCTCTCTCCCTGATGGGAGATGCGTCTCACAAACTGGTACGCAGTAGGTGCTCAGCGCTCCGAGGCGCCCAATGGCGCAATGGTGCAAATCATTTGGTCCGATTTGCAGCGGCCCGCTGCGCACGGTTGCGTCACGGTGCATGCGAGCTACTACTGATCTTATCTCTCTCTCTGCATGGGGTGAGCACTGACCGCCGGTCCGAGATAGCATGGAGGGAGTAAATGCGTAAGGAAGTACAATCGCATTTCTAGGTGGTCTACAGTACAGAGAAGAACCAGAGATGCCCGGTGCGATGGAAAGGGTAGGGACGTAGGTACGGTACGGAAAGGGACGACAACGCACAAGCTATGGGGTTGAAGATTATTAGGACGCTCGTGAAGTAACACGGCAGCCCAGCCGCATCAAAAACACATTAGAGAGTTGAGGCCCAAGGAAGACACGGCTGGAAGAATGCTATGACATCTCAGTCCCTGGGAAGCGATTTCTTTTATCCCTTTTCTAGTCCATCTCTGCTTGCAGCTTCAAGGTGTAAAAATGTCCCGGTGTTGGCAGGTCTAATTAAGGAAGCCCCCAAATTGCCAGAGTGAGGAGAGAGCAAAGGCAGCCGGGAAGGAGGAAGCCGAGAGAAAAGACGGTGAGTACTATATCATCTCGCTTAGCACACACAGGGCGTCTCTAGCATGAGAGCTAGAAAGAAAGTAGAGAAGGAAATAGTAAAAGAACTTTTGGAGACAAGCAGACGCCTGATGGTAAAACTAGAGACCTGTGATTGTGCTAATGAATGCTGAGCTCACGGTTTTGGCAGATCTGAGGCTTATCGCATGTTCACCCAGTGATTATGCCCGTGAGTTTTGGATAGGTAGAGAGTGTGTGATAAATAGCATAGAATGGCGATACATGCTACATGAAAAACCTGTTTCCTACTCAGAGGAGAGCTTTCACTTGTTCAACGTCAGAGCCATTGAATGCCTTCATTAATTATCATTCGGGTTTTCCCCTTTCAGACCGTGCTAATTATTTTTTCATCGTGTACTCAACCAATAAGTAAATTTAATCAAATACGCTATGGATTGAACGAGTTTTTAAACTACACTTTTGATTGCAAGGTGGGACAAATGGTTCTTAGCTTTAAGAAGTGTTATCACTAGTTGTGAAATTTATAAAACAATATTCCCCTCCCCTCACCAAACTCAAGGGTAACAAGCATTGCCTGGTTTAGTAATACCCTTCTTCTTGCTGTGACTTCTCTTAAGCTGTAATGCTTAGAGATGGGGAAGTTTTCTACGGCGCTTTCTAATCTTCGTAACGCCTTCTTTGTCTCTCTCAACACTGCAGTGATTATCCAAAACGACTTTTCAGCACGATCCTCACTCATCTTTTAGACGCCTTTTTGTAGATGAAGGCGTGGATTTCTTCATTTTATTCATGGAGACTGAAATGATCATTCATCCACACAAAGTCCTTTTATAAGCCCGTCGCATTTTAAATTCATGCATTGCAAACATTCTCTAATTAGAACGCTTTCGGTATCATAATTTCCCATCTGACTTCAGCGATCGAGACAATGCTCGTTTCGGACCGGGCTTTTTACTCACTCTAGCGAATCCTAGCAAAGAGACAAAAAGTAACCTCCGTTCGGCGCGGGCTGTGGCACAGCCTAGAGAAGCAAGACCAGATTAAGAAGTTGGGGAGGACAAAAACTTGAAATCCCCACTGGCTGATTTGAATATCTTTGTAGGCTTGACACTTTAAAAACAGGGAGCAGCCAATGCTCTTCGAAATCTCTCTGAATAAAGTGTTATACAAGGTCAAAGATTACAATGAGGAAAGAGGTTGAGAAAATAAGAGGAGAAGTCCAGATAGGGAGAGATGGGTTAAATATTTGTATGTGAAAAATAGAGGAGATGGGTGGTGGTGTAATAGATAGTGGTAGGTGTCTGCTGCTTGTCTATGACAAATGCCTTGAAAATCAGTAAAAAAAAAAAAAAACAACTCGTAAGCCTCCCATGATGGAAGGCATGAAAAACAAGGATGGATTAAAAAATACACAATAAAAATGGAGAGGGTTTTTAGTTTTGAAATGAAACAGGACAGAAGTATTTATAAAGAATAAGAAAGATACAATATTGAATAATAAACAGAGACTCATTTATGAATGACATCGTGACAGGAACATGAAATTTGCTTATATTCCCCTTATTTTCCGTTTTGCTCTTTCTGATCATTATGTTCTTTCCTTCTTTCCCTTTTATCTTTCTATCTCTACTTTATTGCTTCTTTTTTATCGCTACTCCAGTGTGTTCCCTCTCTATTAAATTTAGACATTTCCTTACAACAAAAAAAGAACATGAAAAATAAACAGAATACAAAAGAGATCAGCTGAAAAAAATTTTTTTCACAAAGAAAACAAAATTAATACATTTACAACTTTCCATACAGACAAAAAAAAAGTCAAAGAATGTATGCCTATAACGCCACCGAGAGTGTGTCTGTGTGCGCTTTTTCTGCTTGTTTCCATCGAGAAAGGGAAACGGAGCGATCGTTCTAACGAGCAAGGCGAGAAGGCGGGGGTGAAAGAACAGACAGAGGCTATTGAAACTTGTGGGGGGCTGAAGCTGGCAACCGGGAGAGGCTCGAAAATAAAGATTGATGCAAATTTGGTTGAGGGCGGCTTTTCTCTGTGGCCAAGAGTAGAAGAACGGAGGGCTGTATTCTCCCTCTAATGGCTGTCTCACGACACTTGAGCAAGAGAAAGGAGGATGCCTGTAGTGTTAGTGTTGGGGGAGGGGAAGAAGTTGAGAGTGAAAATGCGTCAGGCGTTAAGCCTAGGATGTTAGGCTTAGGCCCCTCTTAATTCTAATCATGCTGGCTCGATGCATCGATAGTGTTTGGGTTTGAAAGGGTGTGGGATGGCATCGCCTCTTTTTTTGTATTGGGTAAAGTTAGACAATGTTTGTGTTTGCCTTGAACATTTAAACGCTATCCGTCATGGTTTCAGGGAAAAAAATTATCAAGGAGTTTTATTTGTATGCTTATTAGTTGAGGAAAAAATCTCAAAATAAACCTTAATATTTGAAAGGCATTTGAATTAGAAAAAGCTGACTGGTTTGTTTAGCTTCACTTGTTAATTATTTCTTTTTTTTTTTTATTCTAACTTGTATCAAATTTGTCTCGAATTGCATGTATCTATTGCTCCCTTTCTTGAAATTGATATATATTTTGAAAATTAATATGAGATGGTAGGATTTTCTAAAAGGGAAAATTATTCTTATAGGAAAGCGTTATCTATCAAACTAAAATGAAGAACGGGGAAATGTGGAGAAAAATTCCTGGCGCTTGAAACTATATAGAACATCTGCATATTATAAACCTTTATTTGGGACTGAACTCATAGTAGTAACAAGTTTCGTTTTAGTGGGTGACTCCAAGCCCACCCATACAGAGGCAAAACCGACAAAACCCCAATAAAAAGGGCTAAAATCTATACGCTATTGTGTTATACTGTTATAGACCACACACAAAGTAACAGAAATTTATCATAAAAAGTTGTGTCCTTTGTAAGTATCTACCTAATTCTGGTCTGTATGTGTGTGTGTGTGAGTGAACAATGTTGTAAGACTTACCAAACTGTCTAACTCGTGGTTGGCTGTGAACAAAGGTTTTTCTAACCGCGACTGAAAATGGAAAAGAAGAAAAAAAAGGACATTAATTTTGTGAGGTTAGCTCAATCAATACAAGGCAGACAATATAATGTAAAAACGAGAAGAGGAAATATCTATACGCAAATGCATCATCGACCATTCACTCCATACACAGAACCATTAACCTGCAGTTTGTTGCCTTATTAAAAAGCGTAAGAGGTTGAATAAAATAGGAGTCAATTGTGGTCCTCATTACGTGCTATATTACACGCGCCTTCGCCTTAGAGACCAAGATAAGATCAAACGAGGAAAGCACGTGTAGCGTAAAATTAAGAACATAGACGTGAAACAAAAATGGATCGATAGAGAATACAGAAAATACAGACTATGAAAAAGTAGAGGAAAGACGATAAAAGCGTGCACTGTAGTTGCAGTTGCAGAATCGAAGATAATAAAAGGAAAATTTATACCACATGTATGAAGAAGTAGAGAAAATGGCGAAAAAAAATTAATGCGCGCTGGATTTGTGATTGTAGGCCCCTTGTGGTTGAAGCTATAAATAAAGCAGAGCCCCTTGGTAGAGTGGTAGAAATTACGGCGGTTGTGGTGGTAGTATAGAGGTATTTTAGAGGCAGGAGCTTGTAGAAGTGATAGTTCAAGCATGTGTCGAGGAAGAAAAATTTGTTATAGCCTATGGCTGTTTATATTGTAATCTCAAGTCTCTTAATAATGCACTAAAATATCCTCAAACTCATTAGGTTACACAAATGAAAAAAAGAAAAAAAATCAAGGATGGCTACATTAATAAATGTGAATAAAACAACATGATTGTGCAAAAACATTGTTTTCATTAATGGAAACCAACGGTCCCAATATTTATGTTGTACCTTCCCCTCAGTATTTAACCAATCTTTATTGATCAACGACTATTACATCTGAACAATGTCTGAAACCTAAGTAAGTGGGACGCAGAAGGACGAGAACAACAACTACAGAATATCTGAAGCAAGATAAAACTGTAAGAGAATGTGCATGCTAGAATGGTAGGCATGCAAGCAGACAGAGGGGGAGAGAGGCAGGAGGAGGGAGCATGAGGAAAGAGGAGAGAGTGAGGGAGAGAGAAGAGAGATAAATAGATAGAGAGAGACCATTACAAAATTAAGAGGAACGATATGAAGGAGGTCATAAAGGCCACAGAGTGTAGGTCTGTAATGGTGTTTGGCTGCCCTTCCTCACACAGTCGTTTTCCCCCGTCGGGTCGATAGAGGAACTACGAATCGGCCCTTTTCTTCAAGTGCTCTAACCGTATACCCTTTTCTAACTATAGATAGCTTTTAAGCCTAGGCCTAGCCTCTCTAGCTCTCTCCCACTCCCTCTCTCCCATTTCTGCTCCTATAGCTAAGTCTCTTGCATAGTTCGAGATGACGCGAGACTTGCACTGCCGAATGTACGCCAAGTCGGGCCAACCAATCGGCGAAGGGCCTTGATTGTTATCGGAAATTGGTCACTTGGAGAGATTGGCAAATCGAGCCGTCTCCCCCATCAATCAGTGTTAGCATGGATTAACGACAGCCGAAAGGGGGATGGACGGAGAAGGAAGAAAACGAACATTTATTTTGGGGAGGGGATGGAGAAAACGAAGGTATCGAATTGAGGGAAGCCAAAAATAGTTTGTTTAGATTTAGGAATAAAAATTACGTTTCCTACTTTTCTCCCGATCCATTCTCTTGAACTAATAAATTTTTTGAAATGTCTTGTTACATCGGAAATGTGTCGAATATTTCAATTTAGCAAAGTGTTGAACGTTTTTTGCTTTCTTTTCCTAGAAGGTAAATAGTGAGTCTTATTTTCTATGGTGTTTGACGCACAATATTTAAAGGATAGATTTTGTATAATAATGATATTCAGCACGACAATATTATAATCTTGCTTATTATTGTCATTATTATCGTCATGATTGTTTATTACTATTGGTGATACTGTTACTATAAGCGTGAATGTTGTTGTTTTTCTTGCTGTTTAAGTCATATTAGCAATATTTCCAGTCCTATTGTTGATTGTGCGTTTTCATCAGATTGATAGACGAAAATTAAAATTACGTCAATCAGAAATTAAAAAAAATTAACTGTATGCTTTTGGCACAATCAGGTTCTTTGTTCAACTCAAGCATGTATAGGATTTACAAGAAAATTAACAAAAGACCTTTATTGTTAGGAATTATATTTTTTTAAACCAGGGTGCATTTTCTTTCATTTAACTTTACTAAGATTTAAAATATTCTCCTGAAATTTCTAATCTTTAAAATTACTTTTCTGGCCTTTTAGTAATGAAACGTCCGTTGTTTTTTCTTTTTTTTTTTTTTTTTTTGGTAAGTTATTAAAATTTTTTAAATTCATTTTTTGTGCGGAGTATTTATTACTAGAAAAAAAACCCAATAAAATTGACCAAAATTGACTAGCTTACATGCGAAAGTTTTCAGTACATTTCAAACCAACGCCTACCGAGATTGCTAAGGGCATTCATCTTGTCTTTCAAGTACAATCTTAACTAAATCGAACCCTGGATTTGATTACTTGGTGAGTACATTTTTTTTATGAATAACTATAATACAGAGCTACCACAAACCAACCTCTCTGCGACCTAATCCTGCTACTACGCTGGTCATACGATACGTGTATTAACGCAAAGTCGTCATTAAGCCTTTTAGAGACCTCGCCTCCGCGTAAGATTTCGAGTTGAACTATAAAGACGAGGCGATTACTTTACTTGAGGTTTAACATTGAAAGATGCTTTCGACTGCTTCAGCTTAATCTTATTTTATTGAAAGGCTTTGCTTGAACACTGCAGTGCTCTCTCCTACTATGATAAATATAGCTTAAATTTTTTTTACATACGAAATTATTAACATAGTATCGTTACAATCGATGGATATTGGGCACATACCAGGTTTTGTCTACAGTCTTTTTTTTTAAAGTTTAGGGGGATAAGCCAACGACTTTACCAAGCATTTGATGTTTTACAAAAGTTTCTTCTTGACGTCTAAGCGTTGTAAATCTTACAAATTTAAAGTGAAAATGGCATTAATATTATTATTATTATTATTATTATTATTATTATTATTATTATATTTATCATTTAGATAATTGTTCTTATATATAAAGCGCTTAGAGCACATGAGTGTATAAGCGCTATATAAAAATGCTCTTTTTTTTTTGTTCTTGATGTTGTTGTTTTTGTTTTTGTTTTGTTATTTTTATGTTTATGAAGCAATCGGTTTTTTGTTAAAATGTAAAAATTGGCTTTCAAGCCCATTAAATTTCGCTGTAATCGCAAAGATCAGTCATCAAATTTCAAAGTTGCAAAGAATGCGATAAAATTTGAGCTGTTTCACAGAATCATGTATTCTACATAATTATTTAAATTCGTTTTAATACCTGTATCCAAAGTTGGCATTGCATGAAATTTTGTAAACTGTAGCTTTAAGCTCAACTGAATGAGAAATTGTCTGTGAGAGTGGAAAGTTTGAGGCGAAAATGCAATGCGTTTGTGTCTGCCTCCAAGATACAGATTTTAGGAACACTGTAGGTGGAGAAGTAAAATGAACACAAACCAGGAAACACAGTGGTGGGGGAGACCTATAACTAATAATAATAATAATAATAATAATAATAATAATAATAATAATAATAATAATAATAATAATGATAATAATAATAATAAATGTGGAGTCATGGTTAAATGGTAGACACTTGGCTTTCGGACCGGAAAATCAGCGATTCGAGCTCTGACTTACCAACACAACGTTTAGCTCTTAGGAAAAGCTTTTTACACACATAACTATTTCATCACCTTACTAAGGCTAGGAGCCGTAGGCTAAAAGCAATAACCGATTTTTCTCAGTATTCTAGAGTCATGCGCTGTTTTTAACGCCAATATTCAATTCACTATAAGTTTGAAAGGCAAATTTGTTGGAAGCGGCCTGTCGGCGAACCGATACCTTGAACATAATACTGATACAGCGTCACGTAAAGTTTAAGGCAACTATTAAAAAGTGCTGTTAAAAAAGTACACTCAATGCTTTTTTTTAATTAAAATGATGATCACTTACTAAAACTTGTTTGCTGAAACTGGATATGTCCTCGTTGAAGGAGTCGGAAGAGCAGACGTCTCCGCCGGTGACTCCAGGTTCTCGAGGCGTACAGGTGGCCAGTTCGCATTTCTCGAATATTAGCGCCAGCAGCGGAAACAGTTGATGTCTGGTGGTCACGTGAGAGAAGAGTCGGGCCGAATGGGAAACAAAAAGATATTGATCAGAATTCCTTTTTTTGTGATTTTTCATGCATTTTAGGGGCAGTAATTTCTATTCAGCCCCTGTAATGACGACATGATGTGATAGGATAAAAATAAGCAAACAAAAAGAAAAAAAAAGAAAATTATTCCGATATAAGCTGAAAAATATTGTACTTATGTAAAGTAGAACACCATAAATACAAAATTCTAAAAAGAAAAGCTTTAGAGGGTATATTGGTTTAAACAACCTTTAGTCAAGCTGCAGTGATCTATAGAAGAAAAAGGCCATTTAGGCAACAACGGAAATGTTGTTGGTTTTACAAAGAAAAATGTTTTATCCAATGCGGCTAAAGAAAGATTTCACTACATGCTATCTTTTTAAAAGTAGAAATCGAAAGAAAATAAGATTTTAGCGTTGCTCAAACAAAAATCAGTTTAAAAAAGGGAAAAATGCACGATACCGCATTTTGTTCGGCTACTGAAGTTTGATTTGTGAATTACACTATCAAGCCTCTAGAACTTATAAGTCTTCTTTAAAAATTTGGAATATATTTGTCAAAAATATAACTTAAATAATTTGCAAAGTAAAAAGATGACAAGTTTGACTGAATAGAAATTTTAAAGCCTTGTCAAAGACTTTGGAAAACAAATTTAGGGGAAAAACAAGAAAAGGTAGAGAAATAATTCGAACGTATTTATACCGAACTGCTTAGCATGAAATGGTTTTAACTAAATCATCAAAGTAGAAAAACACGACGCAAATGTATCTTAAAAGCAACCGCAAAAAAAATCTCTAACCCCAAACAAAATAATCTTAGTAATAACGGAGGGCAAAAACACCCATTACAAAGATGATAATAACATTACTTATTTACAAATGTTTACTTGTTTCTAAACTCCAAAGGGTGCTAATTGTGGCGGACACAAGAATAATGAAATCGTATGTTAAAATAACTTTACAAAAAATATCAAAAGATGCCTAATATCCTTTAAATAAACAATTTTTATTCTTGTAACCGCTGTAAAAACTATACTACAATATATACCCAAGACCCGACATAATAACTTTTGATTCTCTACTGCGCAAATAGTGAAGTAAAAAATCGGCTTCAGTACGTTAAACTGAATTCGATCTGGCAACACACATCTTCTCGCAGTCAGGGTGATACCTGGCAATATCTATTTCATTTCTTATACTGTATGGTGAGTTACATTGTAATTATGAGACTGGACAATATGAAACAGGTGACCACTAACACACTGGAGTCATTGAATAAAGACATGAGAAAAATTTTTGGCGAATGCGGGTCTTATAAGAGGGGTGAGAGGCGGGGGTCTGAATTTAGGGGTTAAATTACTA
>BMAT01000942.1:272428-288643 GCA_019649035.1 Elysia marginata | reverse complement strand
CCAAGATCTGTACGACCAGGGCTCATTCGCTGTACTTTATCGATCAAGAGAATAGTCTGAAAATTATTGGTGTTGACTCTCTTCTTTCTTAGCCGCCACTTCAAGACACATTCAGTGTTTATTCAGTTGTACACAACTTACAACAGTGCCTGCTTCCATTTCACTTTTCCTAATGTGTTTCTTTAGTTTAGTGTGTATATTTTGTTTCAATTTTTAAATTTCGGGAAAATAGAATGAACAAAAGCGGGAGTGGGCAATTGGCACCATGTTACGGTGAAGCGATTGTTTTGATCTCTATATGATAATTGACATTCAATTTAAATGTGCGTGTATGTATGTCTCAATTATTTAGCGTTTATTCGTATGCGAATGAATATTTTTTAAGATAAAACTAGGCTCCTTGCTGATGCGAGCTTCACCAACCCTTCGCACCCCCCACCCCCACCCCATCTAACCCCTTTCATTTCATCCTCTCTGTACTTTCCGTAAAAGATAATTTAAACAAATCAACAAGATTCTCTTACAAAGTTTATCAGACCCTAACTGTTAAACAAATGGACCTGAACGTGAAAAGAGAATATTATGCTGAAGTTAGAATAAAAAAGTGAATTGATAACGCCCATACTTATTTTCAAATGATAAGATTAATTCGTTTCGCCTTATTACAAGTTTGACGTCAGCCGCCACAATGTTAAAGTACTCTAAATTTACCAACATGTCCATTTTTTTTTTACAAAATCGGTATTCCATTTTTCTAGATCTACAGTATATAGAATTGGCTTGTCTATTATACGCTTATATGTGTATGTTGGGCCTTTAGAGTTTAAAAAATAATGTGGAGAGAAAAAAAAAGCTGCAGATAAAAAAAAATAATATTCCAAACGGAAAATGTTAGAAACAAAAATTAACAAGACCTTAAATCATCAAACAAAACCCCCTGGCTTTTAGAATATAGAATTATTGAAAAGGTTGATATAAATAACAAATTAATATTCTACTTTTGCTAGTTTCTTTCCTTTCTAGCATCATAACAGAGTGACGGGTTGGGAAATGGCAAGTGTACATTTTGAGTTTCAAATTTTATTAACGGTTTCGGTTCTGTTTTTCGTTTATTATGAAGACTGATTTTTTGTCTCAAAACTAGTCTTTTGATAATTTGGAACACAAAGATCAAAAAAAGTTATTCTTTATTTTTGTGTGTGTGTGTGTGTGTTACTACCTTTAACGAAGGTTGTTTTTTTTTTCATTGATTTTACGCAGACTTGGAGTCAGTTAGATCTGATGCGTTAGGATTTAAAACTATTACGATTTTTAAAACAGCTTGTTGTAGGTGTATGCTAAAGACAGTGGATTTAATTTTGATATATTTAAATCAACTTCAAAAATATCTTACTAAGCGCCATAATACAACCAGATTCGGTGAGTCCGGTCTAATATGACCACTAGATATTTGTTAGGCTTCGGATTAACGTGTTAACTGAAATGCGCCTTCAGTTTTTGCCTATTTTGTTAACTTCGTAGAAGTTGAAATCCCATAAATGCTTTAATAGTAATGATAATTAATCCTATCGGAGATTGTGGGAGTCTTTCGGAAGATATGAATTTACAGGGTTCATAGGAATAAGCAGTCTACTTTTAATTTAATTTACATGTTTAATTATTTTCCACAAATAGCCTTAGATCTATATCCATTGAGAATCTAACATTTCCAAATACAAATCTCGTCAAAGTCCAGATCTTTTTAAAAATTAATTCCTTGTCCGTGTTAACCTTTCTGCTTTTTTCGTTTGTTTGTTCTGTGTGTTATACAGTGTTTGCAGTTAAAAAATTTTTTTATTAAATAGATCATAAAATAAGTTTAGTAAACCTAAACTCAAAGCCTAAACTTTCAATATAAAAAGGCGGATGCCGTTTTCATCTCGTTTACATCAACATTACGTTTTAAAACCGACGTCTACTATATATATTATGTCTAATGATACAAACTTTATATATCCATTGAAGGAAAAACAGTTAGCTTAGCGATAATATCCTCTTACTTTAGATGTTTATTTAGATTATATATCTTTAGATCTATCCACCTCTAACTTTCGAAGAGTATATATAGTTCAAGATTCTAGGCCTTGGTCCGAAAATATCAGACGAAGCCTTGTGGATGCAGCTGGCCTTATCCGATTTATAAACTTTGTTTTAAAATTAAACACTTTATATTAGACCTAGAGTTTGCAATCTAATCAAGTTCTTAAAAAAATCAAGCTTCGGCCCTGATTTAGAATAATTTTTTAATCTAGATGTAGATCTAAATGAATGTTATGAAGGAGAGAAGAGATATTGCAGCCATCTCGGCAGTCTGCATTGTATTATTTAGCTCGCACCAACAGGGCCTACTCTTAGACTAGAAATAGGAGTTAAAGACTCTAATCACCGTTTTTTGGAAACAACTCTTTTTTTTTTAGTTTTTATTAAACTGAATATGGATAGCTATATCTGTGAGAATCTAACTATAGTTGTTTATGTTTTGGAGTCCACGACTAGGCGACCGGCGCATTATGCCGCCGGTTCATTCATTTGTTTTCCTTTAGTTTTTAGACTGCAATATATTTTTCTTATAAAGAAAAAAGCTTTTTGTTTTCTATGATTGTCTTTTTTTCGTAAATGTCTCTATTTTTATCACAGTTACAGAGATACCATTATTTTTTCTGTAGCTTGGCCGAGATCAAAGTTAGAATTAGAAAACCATAACCACCCTGTTATTTTTATATTTTTGAAACGCAAACCTAGATCTATGGTTGAATAAGTCATATAGATCTAGTTTTTAAGCTTAATCTTTGAAAGTTTGCTCTACAGTAAATATCAGAGAGGACCTAAGCTGATGGGTCTAAAGTTCTATTAAAAGTAAAAATGGGTTTTGAAATCTAGATTACAGATTTTAAAAAGTTTTAGATCTAAAGTCTTAAATTTAAGCTCTATTTTCTTTGGCGATTCATTACTTTATTGGCATGCAGTGTTATCTAAATTTAATAGTTAAGGTCCACACCTACCGTTACTTGTATTTAAACATCCTTTGAAATATTCTGTTCCAACACAATAATCCAATTTTCAGAAATTCCACGATAATTAGAAAATCCCACTTGCTAGCTAAGCTTTAGATCAAGATGAGTCTATGAGATAAATCTAAAAACACTAGTGTATGCAAGAAACCGGCCTATATGTATGTTTTCCCTAATAAGATTTATCCTAGACTAGAAATATTTTGAAATTCCGCAAAACTTTGTAAACCTGTGAGATTCTAGATCTTGGTCTAGATTAGATACTGAAGATTAAGACTATCGTGAGAACAGATCTAGTGCAGGACTTGTTGTTTGGATCTAAATGAAATCATGCACGTCATGATGGTTTAACACGGGGTTTTCATCGCTTCACTTCCATACGATAAACAAGCTAACAAAGAAATACCATGAGTAAAATTCTACTGAAAACCAAAGCAGTGAATACGCACACGAATAACCTACCCAATAATAAAACACATGTTTGTAGAGTTAAATCTAGAATCTAGGCCTACAAATTGTTGCACAAGTTGAGAAGAGTAACTGTTGTGTTGATATAAAGTCCTGCTGCTGCCTCGTCTCCCGTTCCAGCGATACAACGTATAGCCAGCGAGCCTTGACGATTAAATTTTGATGTACAACTGTGTAGGTATAGCTTAGGCTAGGCGTGTCGATGATGATGGTGCACGACTAGATCTAGAATCTGCTAGCAGACAGAGGAGGTAAGAAAACCGCTAGATTCTAGCTTGTCTAGACCGAGACTCTCACAACAGTAACTGTCAAAACTGTAAGGTTTTGTGTGCCTGGCCACAGCGCGAGGGGGATAAACTCCGGTACGCAACGCTAGGCCTGATTCCAGCACCGCTGCAACAGATCTTGTCGTCTGCTCGTCATTGGACGGTAGGATAGACTTCGAATTCTTATCGCTGGACTTGAATGATAACCAAAAAGGAAGAAAAAATAACCCACCGACCCGTTGCGCAACAGCGGTCAGTAGAGCCCTTCCTTGTGGGGGTTGCAGGCTCTGTGATGGGTTGTGGCAGCTCTGTGCTTATGGTGTCGTTCGTCTTCTTCTTCCTCCCACAAAGATACACGGTGTACAAACAACTCCGCAAACTGTCAGGATTGGGGGGCCAAACTGTCAGTCTGATCTAGCTCCTGCCCTAGACCGCGCGGCAACCGCCCGTCAACATGAGCACACTCCAACAACAGGGGCCTTGTCGAGGACGCGCGGATAGCGCTACTAAATCTGTCAATCATCCGAACCCTTCCACGCTGCCTGGATAATAAATGAGCTGTCAGGGCGCGCGGGCGCCGGCGAGTTGACTCCCGTGTCAGCAGGGGAGACACAAGCCCCGCCCACTTTGCGCGCTTCACGTCAGTCGCGTGAAGCTGAAGACGAGTGAGGAGGGCAAAGGGAGAATGCGAGGAACTAACTGATCACACACTCGCTGATCATCAGAATCGGATTCTTAGGGGAAAAAAAACTTGGCCTGCCTGCAAGGATATCGCGTAAAACTTAACATGGTCAACTTTTCTGTCCCCTTGCAAGAAAAGCCCCATACACTACCTGTTCTAAATCATTGAGCGGTTAAAACTCACTAACTTTCCTTCACATAATTGTTGATACCCAAGAACTTAACGGAACAAAAAAAAAGTGTCATTGGGGACGAGAACTTTGTAGCGTATAAACTCTTCAATAGTATTCATCGAGCTTCTTGATAAATTATACCGGCAGTCCAAATATGAAATTAGTGAAGTAATATGATCGTATAGTTTCCTAAACACAACGTTCCACCCTGAAATACCCATTTTATCAACTATACATCTCTTCACATGCACAGCAAGTGAATTTAACCAGAGCTCGTGTAGTGTACATGTAATTTGCCTTATAGGCCTACATTGAGCACTACAAACAATCCAAGTTCAATTGTTGAAACACGATATAATAACCACGTGTACTTATAAGCAGGTCCAATAGGTCACTATCGGACAATTAATAGAATGAGTTGTCAAACTCAAGAAGCCCAAGACGCTTCTATTCGTCAAAATATCAAAGGCATAAAACTGTACTGCAGTAAACGCATACTTTAGTTGAGCTGAGTTAGAAATCCTTCCTCAATTTCTTGTTTGATTAAAATACCTTAAAAATCACTTAAAATAAATATTCTTTATCACAACTAGTAGTTTCTTCTGTCACAATTTTATTTCAGTATTTATGCGACCTCTTCTTAGATTTGCAATTTAGTCAGAATGTAGCAACCTGCTCTAATTTCGAGTTAGTCTTACTGTTTTTTTTAATCCAAACTTTCTCATGTCTCAAATGAGATTACATTTTTTTAATTGGTCCAATATTTGCTTTAAATTTCTTACAGAATCGGGAGACACACACAAAACAACCAATATTTAATGGTAAGTTTTTGGTGCATAGCTTCAAAATAATGCAGAGCAATGTACTCTCGTAGCTTGTGAACTCTTGGATGCAAGAACTCAGAAAATCCATTTATCATGACGTTATGTTAATCTTATGCAGAATTATGCATCGGAAGAGACGTGCGTGTATTTGTTGCAACATATAACCATGCACATGTATATAACTTGTCTATCAAATTTTGTCCTCGCCATTGGGTGTAACGATAAATAACATGTCCAACAAGATCTGCAAATTACCTCGAAAGATTCACCCCGAGTTTCCAACTATTATGGTGACTCGTGTAGAACTTAAACACACTGAAACAAACCATTTGGACCTGTCCGTGGAAAGAGAGAGAGAGAGAGAGAGAGAGAGAGAGAGAGAGAGAGAAAGGGGGAGAAAAGAGGTAAAAGCAAGACGAAGCAGAGAAACGGACTTTCAGAATGAGGCTTGGAGGTCCTTGGAGGTCCATAGGCAAAAACAAGAGAATAATTTTAAAGATAAGAACGAAAAGGTAGGAAGAGACGACGCAGATCAAAACTGCAAAGAATGAAAAAAAAAATGATGTTTAAAATTACTCTTGGGCCGAATTGTGAGCTATGGTACGATCAAAAGAAACCATTATTCTACTAACCTATAGAATTTAAAACAAATTCAAACAAAAATGAAATTTTTCAAATGAAAATCAAAGTGAGAGAGGGCGATGAGAAAAGGGGTGAGAAACGAATGGAACACACACAGAAGGATGGGTGGGTGGATTGATAAGTAGATAGATATATCAATGTAGGTATTACATGCAGATAGTAGATAGGTAGATAGATAACAGGCAAGTAAAAAGATAGACAGACAGACTGATAGACAATTTGATAGATAGATAGGTAGGTACGTAGATAGAAAGATAGATAAATAGATAGGTAGGTACGTAGATAGAAAGATAGATAGATAGATAGATGGAAGGATGGATGAATGGATAGATAGATGGATGAATAGATAGGCAAGCAGTCAGACAGAGAGAAATAGAAAGATCTGTAAGAGTATAAGACGGGAAAGGGAAGAAATTTTTCATCATAGCGTTTGGGTAATATTTCACAACTATCGTATAGCTTTAAAATGACGTATACCTATGTATAAAACCTAGCAGGCTTTTGGCTTGAATTTCTTTTTTAACTAATTATTAGAGACATGCTCTACGACATAATGATGATGAATGGAATATATATATTTATCAAATTTTCAACGTTGGCGATTTGTCATACTTACACGGCCCCAATGTATAAAAATTATTGACAATTGCTTTCACAAACTTTTCGCCATGGAAGCGAAAAACAACGAGTGCAAACAATTAAAACTGTTAGGAAAAATATCATAGCAATTTTCAAACAATTAGGCCTGAGTTAGAGAGTGAGAGAAAAGACAGCTGGAAACGAAAATGGAAGAAGGTAAGAAGAGAGATTTACATGTTTTTGAATATAAGAAAACAATTTTCAAATAAAGAGCGGGGATGAATTGAAGATACACCGGCAATGAAGGGAGGGGGCGGGGGTAGAGAAGAAAAAGGGAAATAGAATAGCCACCAGGAGGGTGTAGAGAAATGTGGAGAGTTGTCTGAAAAAGAAAGAGGTTTAGAATAGGCGAAGAAAAAGAAGGAAAATGATAAGAATGAAGAGGATAGACTGAACATTGGGGAGTCCAAGGAAGAGGAAGTATGGGATGAAGAAAATGTAGAGATGTTGATCAAACAGAAATGCCATCGCTACTGAGATGAGTCGGAAGCTTTGTATTACGACGAAAAGATAAAAAAAAAAGAAAGAGTAAAGAAAAGCGATATACTCTTGCATGATGAGGAAACAGAAACAATGAAAAAAGGGCAGAGCAGTGAATATTTTGCAAACCTAAAATCAAAAGCAGTACCTCAGCTCTCGCAACTTTTGATACTACTGTACAGAAAAAAAGTAATATAAGGATAATACAAAACATTAATGATATAAAATTTTTAGTGTTGTTAAAAATCTACAAGATCCTGGTCCTTTTTAAAATGTCTGAGATCCTCCAGTTTTCATGGGTTCTCTAACCTGGAACAAGGGAGACTACTTACTAATACTTTTTATATCATACCAAACTAATTTTTTTCAGGTTTCGAAGCAATGATATTCGCAACATCTTCATATATCAGTTTTGAAAAATACCAGACTAACGTTTTGTCCTGTGAATTATTAGTGGGTGTGCCATGTCAATTTGTTTGTTCGGTTTTGTTAAAAAATGGCACAGTGATTCGACCTTCTTTCATTAGCGCCAACAAAAAGTGAGGATGGCGATACTAATATCTAGAAGGCGAGTCCATGTGCGAGTGGGGTTGGCCTAGACATAACAAACTAATAACGTGGTTTTTTGCACCATTTGGATAGAATATCAATCAAAACAAATCATTTTTTGTGAAAATTTACTCGTGCAAACACTCCTGACACACTGTATTTTCTATCCCTCTCCATTTTTTGTATTTGCCACCATTAGTGAGGTTTGAATAAACGACGTACGTTCCGATCGCTAGCATGTAGACACCTCGATTGGTGGAGATTTTTTTCTGTTCTCCCGTAGCCACATTCTGGTGCAATCTTTACGGCCCGTAACACAGAGGGTTTACGAAATCTCGATGTCATTGGTTACATTTAAACCCAATTTCACCAGTCGTTGAGTCGATACAGCCATATAGCAAGTTTTAATTGCAGTAGCGAGTACATGTAGCACCGTAACTATTATATCAGTTCAGTTTTAGACAAGGAATTTATCTATGAAGTGTAGCTAAAATTCTTGGTTGTTACACCATTTTAGAGATGTGAATAAAGGGCAATTTTTTTGTTATATCATCAAAATAGAAGAAATGTACTATATACCCAACTACTTTGGGACCGTTATTTAGGGTCTTACTTTACGTAGTGAATCTGCTCCTGCTATACGCGCTATCTCCTTATAAAATTACTTTTTTAAGCCCGATTTGCTGAAACTCTTAAAGTAAACAGATCAACGGAAAATTCATAAAAATGTATTCAGTTGTTTAAACTGGCGTTTGTTTTAAAATGTATGGGGTTTCGTAGTTGCGCTACAAACATTGAGTTGATAAAAAATGCTTTTAAACATGTATGAAAAAAAAAACAACTCGAGGATCTCGGACATTTGAAAAAGAATCAGAATCTTGTAGATTTTCAACAACACTAAAATTTTTATATCAATAATGTTTTGTATTGTCCTTGTATTACTTTTTTCTGTTACACCATGGAACAAAAATATCATTAATGTATAGTTTTGCCCTATCAATTGTGTTCTGAAAGAACAGAATGATAGTTGCGTATTTAGTGCTTTTTACCTAGTCAACCATTGTGCTTTGCGGCATCAAATTGAAAAAAACTTTTATATAAAATGTAATAACAGAGAAGTGCAAAACGGAATATTGGGCTTTAAATTTTTATAAAGCTAGAATTGAGAAAACTGATTCAAACATACCGTATAAGGTTTGTCACTAAATCAAATTCTGTACTCAAAGCGGGTAAATCAGTGTCATGTTTATGTCTTAGTTATCGTGGAGAAATTTTAGCCTGCAATATATTCCACCTTTTTTATCGCAGAATTTGATTTGACTTGCCCCGAAAATGTTTTTAAGTTAGACTGGTTGATACAAACATCGTTCATAAAAAAAATTCATAGAGAGACACATAGCGAGAGCAAGAGAGAGAGAGAGAGAGAGAGAGAGAGAGACAGAGACAGAGACAGAGACAGAGAGAGAGAGAGAGACAGACAGACAGACAGACAGACAGGCAGATAGACAGACAGAGACAGATAGAAAGACAGACAAAGGAAAGAGAGACAATGAGAAGCAAAAAGAAAGACAATTGAGGGGGGGGGGACGCTTGGATGGAGAAACTTAAAGAGAGAGCAAGAGAGAGAAAAGAGATGTGATACATTGAGGGAAATCTGTACTGAAAGAATCAGATTGACTGAGAGGTAAAGAGGGTGAAATATTCGTAGAAAGTAAAAGCAAACATTACACAAAGCCAAACATTTAAACACATGCATGCTTTCTTGAAGATAGACCAAAGGGCAAGTAAAGAATGAGGGAACGAGAGCGTGAGGAAGAAAAGAGAGGGATGGAGAGAGGGGGGGGGTAAAGAAAGAATTAAGACAGGCAAAAGAGGGAGAAGAGATATGATGTATTTAAAGAATCTTTGAGAGAGAGAAAGTGAGAGAGAGAGACAGAGAGAGAGAGACAAAGAGAGAGAGAGAGAGAGAGACAAAGAGAGAGAGAGAGAGAGAGAGAGAGAGAGAGGCGAAAACAATTAAGGAAATGAGTGTACAATTACCAAGCTGATAGAAATGAAAACAACCAGAGAAGCTGGCATGGGTATGGGTAAATGTCTATTCACTAATAAAAATGTGAAAAGTTGAATAAGATATTGCATGTTTCATCATCTCAATGTTTGCAGAATCACATGCTTCGAAATACATATAATCGCAATTTGTAGTACCGTACTTATTTTTAAAAAATCACATAAAGGCAAACATTTGCTCCACACCAAACAAACTAAAAATATACGTGAAATTTTAAATCTAACATGCAATTTAAGAGTATTTCCCTGATGTTGCTTTTAGAAAGCAGCTGTACTTTTTCTGCATCGTCTAGCTATAATGCGACCTTTATAGATGACGCATAGGCGTGTCTAATACAAACAGTTATCGTGGAAAGAAGCCATATCTGTTCATTTAACTGATTGACAGGCGCAAAGGAACGCGGGTATTACAATTATGTTATCTAGCTGTTACTCTGTATGGCGAGTTATGCTGGTCCGATCAAATTTCATCATTCAATTTCATGAAAACGCCTGACTACATTCATCGATGTGATCTGGGTTTGAACTTACTAATACTAGGCTTGAATATATGTATGATTATCGCTCTGTGGTCATTTCTTAAAGACCAGATCTCAGTATCAAGCTGAGCGATCCTGAGTCAGACTATCAAACAACTTTAAGTGCTACTGCTTTCGGTCATCTTTGAAGACCATAGATTGGGTCTTGACAATAATAATTCTATTTTCACAAGTAGATAAGACATAATTTCAGCTAGATTAACCTGAGTCTAGTAACAACACCAACACAAAATAACTAACTTTGGCATGGCAGAAAAGTCCTTGCCTTATATTTAAATTCAAATTTAACTCTGAAACTCTGATATGATATACAACATAATATCGATCTATTTAATTGACACCCGTTCAATAAGTTGGGTTTTTTTATTCGTCTCTCTCGAGTAGCATGTAACGCTAATGCAATGGTGTGAAGACGTAACGTTAATGAGTTATTTGTACTACATGTTACCAATATTTATCATTGAAGAAGTTAGTTATTAAAAAGTATGATGTCATGATTGATACATTGAGTGTCATGCATTTAGTCCCCCAAAATCGATAAGAGTTTCATGTATCATAAGTTGGTTTACGTTTGTGAAGCCTGCACAACAACAGGACAAGATTACGTTACCCCAATATTACCTTGTCCTATCTCATAATAGACAAAAGAATGGGTTATAACAAGATAATACTTAGGTAGCGATTAGTCTAAATTACCAATTAAACAAGTTCCCGCTGGACTGAAAACTCAACCTCATAATTACGTTGGGAGTTCGCAAAATTCATGATGATTATAAATATGGATTGCATTACTTCAACGAAGATCATGTAGCGTCTGTTTAAGATATTGAACTGTAAGCACAGTTTCGTTGTGAGGTCGTAGTTCACAATGTTCCTGTCCTTGTAGGTTGAACTCTACCGATTTTCTTTTAAAGAAATCCTTGGAGCATAGCAGAAAGATGCCAATGGCGATAGTCCTGTATTTGAAATGACCCGGAATAACAAAAATGTGATAAAATCTAAAACAACTTTGAAAAAAAGAATAGCGTCACATGCTGCATAAGAGCTAGAGTTGGGTTTAGATTTGCGCTTGTCCGCTATACAATCCTTGATCACCCAGTCATCCCCCCCAAAATACCTACCTAACCCAAATGAAGTTTTCCTCAGACAACCCACACATATAAGCCTCCTTACATTTTTTGCTACCTTGTCCACCCGTTCACATACTTAGATGAGTAATATCCAGTCAATTCTCAATTTACCTAGTCAACGTGTATGATTTATACTACTTACCTCTTCAACCCTTATATATTTCACAAGATATTTATATAACTTTTCGAATCACCTCACATAGACTTACTGTTAACCCGTTCTCAATATCCTGCTATTTAAGCTACTTATTCAACCTATCTACAGTATATCTGGTATTTAAGTTATCTGTTTAACCCATCTACAGTATATCTGGTACTTAAGTCAACTATTCAACCCATCTGCAGTATATCTGGTACTTAAGTCACCTATTCAACCCATCTACAGTATATCCAGTAAGCCCATACACATACTTACACTGACACGAGCTACCCATTCAGTGTTTAGTTTACCCAGTCAACTCACATATAGATACACGGCATATAAGCCATCATAGACTTAACTAATAAGCCCGTGTTGATATCGATGTAAGTTAGATATATTGATACAGCCATATACCTAATTAGCCCACATACAATGTAAAAAACTGCGGCTGTATTGTTGATAATGTAATATTATAAACCGCATAAAGACATAAATTGATTATTTATTAATGATAAACAAAATATATCCATGTAGATTTTACCCTATTAAACCATTATAGACCCATTTATGATTCAATACAAGCTCTATTTGACCATTCCATATTAGGAGCCAACAGAAATGTTGTGATCATTATGACGACATTCTTGGTTTTTACCCTTATCTAACGATATAAGACGGGAGTAAGATTAATGAATCGACCCACTATTGCAATGATCTTTCATTTCATAATCAAGCAAGGTGGTCCAGATTGAAAACCTCAAGATCATCGATGGGCCTAAGGCCGTCATCGATGAATATTCTTATAACCAAGTGAAAGATTTGTTACTAGATCTATATGACATGCATTGTTATAGTTGCCTTTATTATAAGGTCGCAAGTTTTGTTTCATCATCTAAACTTTTTATGTCCTATCGTCATTTTTTATTATAAATGTTTTACGAGTCCGATTAGTCTTAAGTTATCTACAGCTACGACATATTTATTTCTAAATAATTTTTCTTAGACTATTTCAAAGTCATGTCAATTTTTAAAGCGCCAGTAGGTCTAGGCCTATATCTAAATCATAAACGGAAACACTAGTCTACAACTGCATGTTTCATCTTAGATTTGTGGTTTCATTTTTTCATAAAGCCTACCAAATTACATGTACATGTGTAAGATGTAACAAAGCTTAAACTTAGTCAAAAGCCGAGAGGAACCACAATAGAACGAACACTGCAGAAAAAAAATTACAACTTAAGTACGCTATATTTTGCCACAATCACAAAGTGGAGAAACCAATGTGGAATATGGAACATATTCTATCTTGTCAAGTACTCAGTACAATCTCACGGAAAGGCCCAACTAACCGTTTCACGTGATTTTCTGGTCATCTTTACTGAGTATACACTAAAAAAAAATCAGACCCTAAAGCAAAGGCCCTTAATGATAGTCATTGCATACCGGTACTAAAAAGAAAAAGCTACTTATAAGTGAGAGAAACTAATGAAAGCAAAGACATAGATTCCAAATTTAGCTTCGTACCAGTATTTTATATCTACTTGAAAAAGCGAATTCAACAGGCGATTTTTAACGTAGCCATAGGCTAGATTATATAGCTTACTATTTCAACATACCCACAGCCAAAACATGCAATGCTATCCATAAATCACAATGCCCCATAAGGACAATAACAATTATTTATAGCACTAGATTTTATCGTTTTATTAAAATGTGAAACTGTCTACGAATCTTATTTATCACACAATTAGCCTGAGCTATGACACTTACAATGTTTTTCTTTCTAATCCGTCAATTCATAACATCTATGGTAGCCATCCAGATACAGGTAACATAAATCCATACAACACACCAGAGAGGTTGAAATTTTTACAAGTTTACACAGTTGAGCTTATCCTCCCGTCAGATAATATATGGGTAAGTATCATTCCTAAAGCTTCAAGACCAACTCGGTAAAAAGTTCGCCGCTGTCACTCAAGAATCTGGACAACTTGCTATTCGCTCTTCTCCAAGATCGCGTAATGAGAGGAAACCAGTTCTAAAAGTTGGAGCGTGCTGCTGTTACATACAACTTACACATCCCTCCCCAAGACACAAGTATTTTTAGATCCGCAACATGTGTATTATAAGTTAGACACGCTTGCTCCATCTAGTGCTATAACTTAGTGTAATGATATTTTAGACGGCCACCACCACACAGACAAGAAGTGATACGTTTATAAAAGAGTTAAAAAAAGAAAGGCACAAAAAAATAAAGTTTTTAAGAGTTTCTCCAGTCTGACTTCAGGTTGGTGGCAAGTCAATTTTTTACACCAATCCTCAGCTTTATCGGTCCCTTGCCTCTCGTCCTTGTCAAAACGTTGCCACATCTTTTTACCCCCACTTGTCATTTTGGACTCGTCTGCCCCAGTGCCTTAGGCCACGCCCACAAACAAAAAAATCGAGGATCTCAAAGCGGTAGGTGGAGGCGGGGTCTAATATCGTTGTGAAGTTATAGGCGTAGCCAATGGGAGCGACGGTCTTGCTTTTCGTGTTGTCCGGACTCTTGAGGATTTTTAGAAACCTCGATAGCTTTTATTCATGTTTTGTTTTCTTGTTTCTCATTTTCTTCCTTTTTACATATAGATGTATTACTGATAATTCAAAGGGAAAGATTTCGGAGAAAGATTACTAAACAATGGAAAGTTTCTTGCAGAACTTATAATAGCCAAGACGTTTTCGTCTTGTTAGAATCTAGGGATGAAAAAATGGTGTAGAATCTGCAATGTTCAGTATTTATTGATCTGAATCGTTCAAGATCGAAAAGCAGGAATTTACGCATATAAAAAACTGTTAATGGCACAGTTACAAATATCTTGATTTTTGGTCTGCTGTCGTGTAATTTGTTGTGTCCGACGAAACATATTGGATTCAATGCATGAACCCTGATACAAATTCATCATATGATCGAGTTTATCACTCCCATTTCATCACGATCACGATTATCATCATCATCATCATCATCATCATCATCATCATTATCATCGTCATCATCATCACCATTGTCGTCGTCATCATCGTATTCATGTAGATCATCATCATCATCATCATCATCATCAACTGTCTTCACCATCAAAATCATGGTATTTGTATCATATCAGAATTCATGTTTTACAATCAACACATTCATCATCATCGCCCATGACATCATCAATAACTTTTAAAATTTTTTTCTATTTTTTAACCCTTATTTCTTTCTCTTTGTGCACTTAGGTATCCTCCATTGTTTTCCACTTCTTCTTTATTTATAAGGAAATATATGTACTATTTTACATATATCTGTTTAACTTTTCATCCATCCCACAACGTTTTAAACCTTGCTCACCCCTTTATTTTTATATGGACATTGATGAAGTCACGCGTACACAAGAAACATTGGGTTCGAAGTTTCAGTCAGTTAGCTTTAGATAAAATGTTGAGTTTTTAGACGAAGGTACCATGTAAGCAACTGCTTATAAATAAAACTGTTCACGATAGATTTAGACGAGAAGATCGGCTGTGGTGACGACCAAGGACAGATTGGACCCACCAGAGTGACAGAGCAAAAATAATAATAAAAATGTAAAACAATTTTCAATATTGAAGCTACAGAAACTGCACCTGTATAACATGCGATGCTGCAAAACGTTACTAGCTCTGCGGGGGAAAAAACCTGCTCAAAATTATTCTGCTACAGAAGATTTACGTAGCCACTGGTTTTATAGAATATGGGACTGAATTGTTAGTAAAAACCTCAGTCTCCAGTTATTTACAAACAAAATAATCAACACCAAATAGCCTCAACAGGACCAAGCGATAATGTTTTCAAATCCAAGGATTATATTCATACATATATATTGCTACCATTAATTGACGAATTTAAATTTTAAATAGCGTTCATAGACATAAATGATATCGTTGTAACCAAGATCATATTTCAAAATAAGCAATACTAATTTTAAAGCTAGAACATAAAGGTATACGCGTTTGAACGATGGCATCTTTATCAAAATTGTGAGAGTAAAAGAGCCATTTTGTCGTATAATCAGTCAATAATATCCGCAATACAATTGCATTAGATCCACCTAGCTAATAAGATAAAAAATGTGACTCATTTCAAATCTCTGTTTTATGGTTTACTAAATTGTCTCGTTCTCTAACTCGTACCATCTCTCTCTCTCTCTCTCTCTCTCTCTCTCTCTCTATCTATCTATCTATCTATCTATCTATCTATCTCTCTCTCTCTCTCTCTACTTCTCCTCCTCCTTTCCTTTTTTTCCCTCCTCCTTCATAAAAAGGTTACATGGAAATTATAACTCGCTAGGCGATAAATTTTTGTTAGAAGGTTGTCAATCTGTAATAAGTCATGTACAATGATAGTGGTCATAGTAGAAGTAGCAGCGCCAGTATAAGTGCAGTTAGTAGTTGTACTAGAAGTAGTGATATCAATAAGCATAGTTGTGATTGAAGTGGTAGTATCAGCAGCAAGAATGGCAGGGAAAGTAGTAGTGGTAGTAGTGGTAGTTAGTAGTAGTAGTAGTAGTAGT
>BMAT01000942.1:255077-267202 GCA_019649035.1 Elysia marginata | reverse complement strand
AAAAAAAAAACTTAGTTAACGTATTTAAAAGGGTGGGTTTAGATGAAAGTGTTATAATATAGGTAGATAAATTGATTTATACTTTATAAGGTTAATAGATAAAGAGATTACATATGGGTATGTACAGACGTAAAGAGATAAATAGATAAAAATAAGATGGTTGGGTTTGTAGATAGATAAACCAATAGTTAGATGGAAAGATAGATAGAAAGAAAGATGGACAAGTATTGATACAAAGAGAGTTAGTGAGTGAGAGATTTGGACATAGAGAAATATATATAGAGAGAAATAGAGAGGAAGAGAGATAGAGAGGGAGAGAGAGATAGAGAGGGAGAGAGAGAAAGAGATAGATAGAGAAAGAAAGAGAGAGAAAGGGAGAGAGAGAAAGGGAGAAGGAGAAAGAGAGAGAGAGCGAGCGAGCGAGAGAGAGAGAGGGGGGGAGGGAGGGAGAGAGAGAGAGAGCGAGAGAGAGAGAGAGAGAGAGAGAGAGAGAGAGCGAGAGAGAGAGAATCAGAAAGTAAAATAAAAAAAACCACCTGAATAACCAGACAGAAAGATAAGCTATCTAAAAAGACAAGTATGCAATATAAAGAGCAGCCGTGGCGAGCAAGCTAGGCGGGAGAGACGATTTACACAGTAATGTAACTGCCATGACAAAACGCCTTGTATTCTAGTGGCAGGAGCTAAGACAAGGGCAGGCCTTGTGTCTATCCTGATTGATGGTCAGGACCACTTGGTGACAACAGGAGAGGGGACATTTTCACTACCAATCTACTTGGCTTTTATACACTATAGAGTGTGTATTGTACAATGTACATAGTCGTACAGGCCAATGGGCTGAGCTAGACATATTGTAAGAACAGTTTTAGTACACAACATATCTGATGGGAGTAAGGGGCGGAACTGGAAAAAATAGACGGATAGGTAGATAGATAGATAGATGGATAGATAGATAGATAGATAGATAGGTAGATAGATAGATAGATAGATAGATAGATAGACGGATAGATAGACGGATAGATAGATCTATAGATAGAGTGATAGAGATCGAGAGAATAGAAAGGGGAGAGGAGAAGGGAGACACATAGGAAAAGAGGTAGGCCTAGAGAGAAGAAATATTAGAAATAGATTGCAACATTGCGTTTCTCTTTATGAGGGAGGCGCGGGAGATGCAGTATGAGAATATGTTTATTGCATTTGCTGTTTTAAACCAATAAGCTGCACGGATAAAGAGAGTTAAAACACCACGTTTTTACTTCAATCTCATTCTAATGCTCTTAAATACATGATCATCGAACTACAGTATGTCCATGATAAATGAATCTTTTGGAAAAAAAATCGATTCATCTTTATAGACATTTGACGGGTATTATACGTTTTTACTCTAAGTAAACCAGTGGGAGATATAAAGCTTACATTAAGTTACATTCTAAAGTTTCATGAATAAAACTTTTTTTTACAACGTTATTGAACTTTTTCGTCGGAAAATATTTATCAGAACTTAAATATGAAGAAAAATGGAAAATTAGGTTTGAGTTAAAAGTTGGTCTTTACGAAAGCCACAGGGAAAAAAAAACAGGATTGATTTTGCAATGCACGCTACCGTAATTATTTTGTTTTCTAGATTTCTGCAAGAATGAGATAACAAATCAACCCAACCACACGACAACGAAAATTATAGAACACAAGTCATGCTTAAGCATTTTGTATGTCCAGTGAAGCACGTTTCAAACCCTGAGAGAGAAGAATATTGTCCCATGTAAACGTCAATGACAAACCGCTTAAATGTTGTTTTTGCTGGGTTTTTTTAGTGTATTTTGTTTTATTCATAACTCCATTAAGCAAAGCGGTATGGTGCAAACATTTGATTCTAGGCCACGTTAAGTATTTATTTGATTTCTTACATGAAATATAAAATACTGCAAAAAAATCTTGCTTGCTTAGACAATAAAAAAAAAAAACCACACACACACTAATCAGGATTCAAAGAATATTGTGGAACAAAAGAAGTCATAACTTTTGAACTTAAAAGGTTCTAAAATATCTGAAAAGTTTACTGGAGTCCAAAAAAATTGTATAAGTTTGTATCATCAACGACTTGAGGGCTTTATTGTTGATACTGAAATCCATAAAAAATGGCAACCCCGAGGAGGACAAATAAGTATGTAGGTTTGCCAATATATTGTTAATCTACATTGTCAACTAAAAATACCATACACATATAAAATTGGACCAAGTCTTACTTGGCTAGTGAAAAAGGGGTAAGAAAACAGTGTATGTTGCCACAAGCACTGTTTCACATGCTCACGGATTACAATTAGTTTTACAGACATTGAGAGAGACGAGGGTGAAGTAGATTATAAATGATATCAGGAATCTTGATAAAAGGTTATGATACCCAAAACAACTTGAGATAAGGGGACAATACGGTGTTTACTCGCAGAAAGTGGGGAGATCTACAGTCTCTGGTAACAAGCGTCATGGAAGGTAACAAATTTTGACTTAACATAATTATACAGAAAGAAAAAGCAAACAATGCTTACATCTTCAGATAAAGATGTACACCAGAAGTGGATAATTATAGATATAGAAGGAGAGTGAGAGACGGAATGTATTATACAGCTCATTACAGTGCGTAGAAGGGAAGAATTAAAAGCAGGATAGAAATATTTAATTCAATGCTTAAGAAAAGGAAAAACCATCTCAACAGCTGCAAAACCATTATTATATGAACTACAATCTAAAGTTTCATCTAACCAGTGTTATTGCACGCTGTCCATATATATCTGGACATTATCGCCACCTCTGGAAAATGGTAAAAGGCATCAGAAATATGTTTGTATTGAAATATGACGAGAACGTCATGCATTCACATAAAGAAACCTTCATTCAAGTGATCATCAAAGGTAAAAACATCAATAGTTAAAACCATTAAAACTACATACTAAATAACTACATGTACGACTACATTAGGAGACATGACTTTCTCCAACACAAGATCTTAGAAAGAGAGAAATAACGTACTCAGTTATGGGTTTACCTAATCTTTGATAAAAAAAATTCTGACTACTTCCACTTTAGGTGTTGCAACTTTCAAAAAGGCAGTCGTCAAGCTTCGCCTGCAGGTCACGATAGGTGATGCCAAAACTTGACAATATAAAACGGTGGACAGCAGATGGTATATTAATGAGTTTGAGTTTAATATGTCAGGGACTTAAGTGGTGTTTGAGTAGGTATCTCTCCCGTCTTTGTTCATTTCCTCTGATTTCCCTCACCCCAGCCATGACTCTGATGGTGTGGTAGTCGTTTCCTTAGTTCTTTGCCATCATGACCTAATTGTTCAAAAACATTTTATTTTTAGAAACAGCACGTTAAAAACCTAGATGTAGATTAAAACCGTTTCTTTGGCTACACTGTATTCGATCAACATGAAAGAAGCTTCCACCTCGTGGTATAATTCTGTCAAGGAAAACGAGAGCACCAAGCCGGGGAGGGCGTGGCTAAATCCCCTGGCCTGGCCCTAGCCTAATCGGTTTGGCCGGCAGCAGCAGCATCAGTAGCTTGTGTCATCAGCTTAGCTTGTCTGTGTCCGACTAGACACAAGCCTTGGCTTAGAGAGAGAGAGAGAGAAAAGAGATCAATACTCTCCCGATAAGATTTGGAGGGAGAAAACAGCCT
Organism: Elysia marginata; assembly: GCA_019649035.1. Taxonomy (NCBI): domain Eukaryota; kingdom Metazoa; phylum Mollusca; class Gastropoda; family Plakobranchidae; genus Elysia; species Elysia marginata. Next base: position 263,524 of record BMAT01000942.1, on the reverse strand, counting down.
ATATCTTTGACCAACAGTAATAAACACTCATACACACAGACACAGCACAGACATACATCTGCACACCCATGAAACACACAGTAAAACCCATGTGTTTAATGCACTGTCACAGTGACAAAAAGTGCTTATGCAAATTCCGAAAAGTTTCATCACATGAAAGAATAACTATCGGATGACGTCTTTGTGAGGCTTTATAATTTTTCTATTAACATTTTGTTCTGTTTCAATGGAAGGAGGAACTTTCTGCGTTACTTATTTTGTTTTGGTCAGTTTTTGTTTTTCAAACATTACACCATTATAACATAGAGGGTTTACTCATTAGTTTTGAAATAATGAGGAAAACATAAATATGAAAGAGAATCACGTGATGCCGTTTCTTTCCTGGACTCTTATAGAACACGCTTAGACAACACAACTTACTACCTTGTTCAATTTAAGAACAGTTTTGAAGGAGGAGAGAAAAGATAGAGCTGGAAACTTTTCAACCGGTAGCGTTTAAAATAGATGCATCTATATTCAACTAGTAGCGTTTCAAACAGGTGTTTCTGTAATCAACTAGTAACGTTTAAAACAGATGTATCTATATTCAACTAGTAGTGTTTAAAACAGATGTATCTATATTCAACTAGTAGTATTTAAAACAGATGTATCTATATTCAACTAGTAGCTGCAAAACAGATGCATCTATAATCAACTAGTAGCGTTTAAATCATCACAAGCAGCTTTTGTGTGGAGCAAAACGTTCTATCAATCTGCATTGATTTGAGTGTTGTGCAATCAACGCCCGACTTACCAATAACGACGAAGAGAAGCATTTCAAAAAATTAAAAACTATTGCAGAACAGAAAAAAACAAAGTCATGGTATAAGTCATATTTCTGTATCACATATTTAATGCTCTTGTTTTTTTATGATAGAAAAGTCAACTATCAGAATACATTATAGAACATTGCAACAAGTAACCCAAATGATGGATCAAGTCTTATGAGCACGTCAATCTTTGTAAAAGTTTATACGGGAAAGTCTTGGACACGTTAAACTTGACATGCCAACTGATGAGCAATGTTTAGGCTTGGCTGATGTCTCCTTCTCTCTTAGAATACACAACAATGAGCCGATAGAGGGAAGTTTTCGGGTTGTATATGATGTTTGTTTTGTTTCAATGTCGTTTAGACAAAAAGCTCGAAAATGCTCCATTTGTGCACTAAGAGATACACCAATAGTATTTGTAACAACTGAATACTAAATGGGTACTTGGCTAAGGCAGTGCTTGAAATTTGAGGAATTTTAGTATTTGAGCGCCTAAAAGGCAGCCGTACTGTAAGGCTCTGAAATATGATTTAATTTGCTTTCGTGTATTGGCCTGCTGGGGGATACATGTAAAGTCTTGAGACTACCTTGGGCAGTGAAAGACTGTTGTCATATTTCAGTATTTTATTCACTCAAACATTATTTAGCTCAGAAAAAAAATTGTTATAGTCATTTCAAAATAAAAATGAACAAAAAATGCGCAAGGAGGTTATTATTAAAATGAGGTAAAAAAAAAGACAAACAAGGAGAAATAGCTACCTAAAACTAAATAAGGAAAAATAAAAAGATAAAAAATAACAAAACCTAGAGCTGACAGTTCAAAACATTACTCGAATGTCAAGTTAAATTTCCTCTAACATTGGTTGAAAAAGCTGATAGCCACAGCTGGGGTTCTAAGGAAAAGTAAATACAAAACCTTTTCCCATTTGTCTGTTCAGTATCCGTATGAGAAGAAAACAAAGCAAGACTAGAAACAAAATTAAGTTCAACACAACCCAGGATAAAGATTAGAAGAGAAAAAAAGTGCGTTTAAAAGTATGAGAGCCTAGGAACCAAATTAACTTTGGTGTAATTTTTGTTCAACAGAGCAATTTTTGTGGGGAAAAACTTCTGAGATATATAGAAAAAAAATCGTCTGTTTAGCCGAGTATTTTGGTATCAACATTACCGGTTTACAGACTTTCATTGTAACTTATTTTGCGGTATTTTGTTTGCACGTAATTTCAGAGCAATAGAAGAAGTTGAAACTGTTTACTATCTGAAACATGCTCTGCAGGGCTTTCCAGTAAAAAAAAAAAAAAGCTAATGAACTATTTTATGATGACGGAGTGAAACCATGTTTAGAAAGTTCAATATCTTGAAAAAAATGATCATGAATTTTAGATGAAAAGTAAAAACTTCTAGAAATTTGAAGGTACAATCTTTTTAAGAAAACTACGTATTAAAAACAATGAAAAAAAAGTGAAAATTTCAAACCAGAAGCACAGATACCTAGAAAGATTTTTAAATATGAGCTCTTTTATACTTAACCTATAACTGCTTCATCAAAGTTTGACAAATGAAAATAATGATGATGACGCCAATGATGATAATGATGATGATGATGATGATGATGATGATAATGATGATGATAATGATGATGATAACGATGATGATGAGGAAAAGGAGATGGAATTCATAATGAAATTGTGATGATGACAAAGAAAGCGCTTAAGAAATAAAAATAAGATGTAGAAGAAGAAGAGAAAGAAGAAGAAGAAGAAGATACATTATGTACATGTTGTTCTAGCATACTCTTACTTCTTCAGAGGTCATCAAAAAGCTTTCAGCATTTGTATTAGGTGAGATCGACTTAGGTGACAAAACGGTAAGAAAGCGTTCAGCCTTACCTTTGCTATACTGGAGATAAAGAGACCAGTGATGCCACAGAGGACGACACAGAAGAGGGTGAGGGTAAGGTGAGGGGCGGTGTATAAGTTAGAACCCAGGGACTCACAGGTTGCCTGTCGGTTTGTCATGGCGCTAAACAGTGAGTCTATCGATTTCCTGTCAAGTTTCTCGTCTGATCCTGGCCCGAGTAAGTGCTGCCGCTCGCTTGACAAGAGGGCTATAGTGTTTTTTGTCTCCTAAGCTCACCAGGAATGATGCCAAATAATCATACCAGTAGCTACCGAATAAGCATTACTACTACCACTAATACGACGACTACTACTACTACTACTACTACTACTACTACTACTACTACTACTACTACTATTACTACTACTACTGCTAACTATTACCACTACTACTACTTAGCTGTATTGTTCATATTTCTACGTGAGTCATCAACAAGTTTAATCGTAAATGATTTGATGTATTAAAAGAAAGTTGTATATTGATTAATCAGATAGACCAGGTGACCAGAGAAAACCGCATTATTTCCTTATGTCATCTATTTTTATGGCGGCTCATTTTGTAGATATTCATAAAGAGACGGCACTAACTTTCATAAGTTCACCACACTGTGTCAAGAAATAGTTCTCAACATTTTAAAGGATAAAGAAAAAATGCATATATGTTCACTAGTAAGTTTTCACAGGTAGAACAAGTCGATGTTAAACGTGATGCAAATGCTAAAAATTTTAATTTAAAAAAGGTGAACAATTTCTGCTATAATCATTTTTAAAAAGTTCGCTCTTTTAGTACCTTACTAATGCCCTAACATTTTTTTATCACACAGGGTGAACAACAAAGTAAAGTACAATATTTATAGCTTGTATGAGCAGAGTATTTTTTAATGTACTTTGTTTCTTTGTTTTTGTACCATCCGCCTTTTTGCTGGAAAATGCCGTATTGAAAGTGCTAAATTCTGCTATTTTTATTTAACTTATGAATTTTATTATCCTATGACCAGTTTATTTATCGACAGAAAAAATGTTGTTTTATGCTTTTGTTGTTCAAAGTTAAAAATATTACAATGATAAACTTTTAATGTCTAAAATGTTCTTCTAGCTCCCTTCTATTTGAAGTAAGAAATGAACGAATGATTGAAAGATTTTGAAAGTATGAAATTAGCAGTGGAGAGAGATAGGCTTTGAGTGGAAATACGCGATATGTATGCCTTTATCCCCAAAACCTTGGACTTAAAGTATTGAGGGAAGGCGCTATAAAAAGTTATTATTATTACTATAATTTATAGTACTCATTCCTTAAATGTTATCGTTTGTTCTCTGTGCTTGTTGTTTATGGCTAATTGTTGGTGTGCTTCCGGGTTCAATGGTTGCCTTTGGTGCGATTTGGATCTTCCCGTCTCAGTAAGCAAGTCGTTTGGAGAGGCTAAGCAAGGACCTGTGCCATGAAACTTCTTTTTAAGGAGCGTACTGGCGAAATGATATAAGCTATGTTTCTCTAAGTGGAAAGCTGTGGGTGCCGATGCTACTATATAGTATATAAGTCAAAGGTTCTCATCATAATAATGGAATACATTTCGGACATTTCCATTTAAAGCCTACTTCTCTCCACTGCTAATTCCATGCATTTAGAATCTTTTAATAATTTGATTGCGCAGTGGCTGCCTCCACTTTATTCTAAAGTGAATTTCTTTCTTTGAATTTTTTTTTACACCTTTTACTGTTCTCCGGTTCTGGATGAAGCATATCGATTATTAATCTAGATGTGGAATTTTGGTGCAGCACTCAGCAACCAAGGTTAAGGTCTTTGAGAGCGCTCGAGTTACATTAACTTGAATAAGAGTAACGAAACAAGAAAAATATGTTACTACAGCATCAAACCAGAAAGTCACTATGACTACAAAATGTTTTGTTCACATCTTTAAAATATCATCCAATACGCCCAGCAATAACGAGAATATTAATTGATGTAACAAAACGAAAAAAAGTCGGTTTTAATATCTTCAAAGTTGTAATTGGTGTTAATTGTAGTAAGGCCTACGTTTCTTAACATAAGAATCGAAGAAACGTACATATGAAAGAAAAGAACAAGTCTATGATGGTTCTAGCAATAATTTTTTTAAGGCGTAACCGACAGCATTAAAATATTTTCAAGTGCAAGCACCTTTAGTTCAATTAAAAATTTTGCGGCATTTTAGCACACTCATTATCAGGTTTATTTACATTTTACATACATTTGGAACCGCGATGACTGTTTCCAATTTTCTGCATGGCGTGAAATAGGAGATGAGACAGAAAGTAAGACAGCGCCGACCGGCGAGAAATCGCGATGAGTCGAATGAGTAAAAAAAAAAAGGAAACTGAAAGCTGAAGCTAGCAGCAGCGTATAACATGGAAGTCAAGATCTCAGATCTATCTAGATCTAAGTTTTGTCTCATTATCTTCGGTCTCCATCTCTCACATTCAACGGAGGCAGGGCAAATTGTTTTCTGGGGGCGGCGAAAAATACCTTTGAAAGAAGTTGCATTCCAGCCGGGCATTATCTTGGCTGTGCATCTCTGGAATCAGGAACCATAACTCCCAGTGGAGTTCAGGGTCGTCTCCGACTAGGGGAGACGCTGACAGAGTTATGGCCCCATCAGACAAAACGGGAGTTACTGGAGAAGTTTGTTGGGAGAAGGAATATGATCGTGTTAGTGTCGTTCTGCAAACAGTGAAACTGGAGGTAACGATAAAAGGAACTCATGCCGAATGAATCTCTACGTACGAATGTACTCACATGTGGTTACGAGTGACTGAAATTGCAATTTAGACTTACGAATTGAGAAATTTCAAACGCTAACTAAGCCATGAATTACTATCAGCAAGGTCTTTAAACTACCACTGTGGTCTCGATTTCACGAAAAAGATTTCTTTACTATGCCTCGGGCTACATGTAAAAAAATCAAAATAAACCGCTTGTTGTTTTAACCATTTTATAGAAAGTAGACCTGAACAGTCAGTACTCAAAAATATTTTGAAAGCCCAACGAAAAGAAGTGTGTGTTGTTTACACAGACAGAAAAGCATTATCCTCGCGTGGAAAGCTATAAATGCCATTATTACAATAATGCAATAGTTTAGATACGTGTCTAGATAACGCGAACGAAACAAAGCAAAACAAAAGATTCTTGTTTTTTCCCTCTGTGATGCTGGTGTAGACTACTTTTACGAATAATTTTTGCAGAATTAAGCTCTACTGTTTAGTAAAGGTAGCGACAGATTGCGTTTTATCCGTTTGTCGGTATAGAATTTTGAATGGTAAAAGCCACGAACCACTGTCACGAGTGCATATTATAAGACATGAGGCGGGGGTCGTATGTGTGGCAATAAAAGATTTTAACAACTCCCCTATTAGTCCCTCGCCTTTCTCATTTCCACCCCTTTCGCCACCAAAAAGAGGGGAGAGATACAAATCAAAACTGTAGTCTGTTTATTAATCACCTAGTAAAGATGACATTCGCTGCTCAATGATTATTATTTTGGCAGTCTAATTGATTTAAAATGTAAAAGGGAAAGAACTTAATGATATTTTATGATTATGAGCATGTGGGTTCAAACTCAAAATACGTGAAGAACTTTGATAAAAAAAACCAGCATAAATTGGCTTTTTACAGGGAGCAGATTCTCTTTGTCTAACGTGCATATAATTATCTCACTAATCTTGTTCTAACATGTGACCTTGTTTCCTCGAATTAAAATTTTACTTTAATACTTCATGAATCTTTTCATTGATACTGGACACGATACACAAAAAATGTATATTAAAACAAGGAAGAACTTGGTAAGACAGTCGGGCTAGGCGTCAAATCTCTTTCCAAAGTTTTATAGTTGCAGGGCTTTATAAAATAAAACTTTTTAAAAATTCAGATAACCACCTATTTCTCTACTAAATGAAATGCCCTTTTGTCTTTGAGAGATAAACTTCCTTGTGGTCCTTCCACATGATGCGTAGTGTCGTTGACGGACCGGGTAGACGACGGTAATAATCCTTTTTCTTCGTCAATTACATGGTATCGTGCCAATGTGCAGGTGATATAGAGGAAAACAATTTGTTCAAAGCCTCGGTCCAAAACACCCATTTGATTTTAGTATCATGGTAGACGCTTCATGTGCTGCGATCATTACACAGTTCAACAGCGTTCAAAGTGAGACTATTAATTTAGTATCGTATGCAAAGAAAAAAAAAGACAGGAGCTGGAGAACTGGAATTTGGGAAGTGGAGACATGGGGACCAACAATTAACAGATATAGGTATTTTAAATGTGGAGAAGAGGCTACTTATAACAAGAGGAACTAAAAAAATAAGCGCTACCAGTTGATCTAAGTATTCATTAGACCCAATACAGGAGCGTATTAAGAAACCATGGCAATGTTGTTTTTTTTTTTTTGTTTTTTTTTAAATTCAGGGGAAACACACGGTAAAATAATTATATACCTAGTTTCCCAAGTACCTTTCAGTGGTCTAATACGGAGGTAAAGAGTTACATCACCAACAAAATGTTTTTTTTTAATCTTTTTTATTTTGGGATGTTCTAAAAGTAGTTTCACTACCGCCCATCTTTTAAAACATTATTATTATTAGACGTTAATTCAGTTTTTCCAATGTGAAAACAAGCCTTAAACTTAGTCATCTTTTAACTACTATGACATACTATGATATTAGTCCTTCGAACGCCCATAAGTCTTGTTTGGGTGAGGTATCAACTGTACCACAATGCAGGGCCTATCACGTTTCGGGCCTGGCGATTCTGAGTGAATGGGTCAGATTGAAGTTCAGCCCCAGAAAGAAACTGACACCTCCAACTATAATCAAGGAACTTAGCTCAGATTCGCTCCGGATTCTACTAACAGGTCATGCTGAGCTTAAGACAACCAGGATGCCATGTACACAGCTTTTTATGTCTCCCCCCGGTTGTCCAGTTGTGTACATTCTCAGTCCGGATGTTGTAGGCGTATCGACATTATGACTGTTTTAGAGAGGGTGCTTCTCTACATGGTTTCGACGCCTAGAAAGCATCCTTTCTCCACTCCTTGTCCAATCAGTTTAAAAAAATCTACAGGATAGATCTAACTCTAATTTTAAATTCTACATTTCAAAACGGAAAAAAATAGAGAGCATCCGCTAGAATTCTTTACTTCGGTATGAATTTCTATAATTACATATATTTAGTAGCGAGGGCTGCCCATACCCTTTGAGCTACATGATTGTAAAGGTAAAGATAGATAAAAGACGTTTAAACTGATAACTATCTCTACCAGTAGTTTCCGTATTTACTTGCATCTTAGGGAAGCTGGGAGACTTCCAGCTCTGTATTTATATTTGTATATTTGTGAAGCTTAGGGGACGTCAAACTCCACAAAAAAACGAGATCTTTCAGCGCATACAATCGTGTCTACAGATACAATGATGAGGTCGGCCATTCCCTGGGCCTGGGTGTCGCTAGTCTCCCCCCTCGGGTTCCGGAAATTGAGACGACGTGTCACGGGTCTTCTCCGGGACCCTGTGACTAGAGGTTTCTCTTGTCATACACCCATCAGCCCCGCCTCTACGCTTGGGTTTCCTTTGTCCAGCTGAGAAGATGATAGCCGCACGATCAGTGCCAGATAGAGAAATGATTTAAACAACAGCAGTGAAAAGAAAAAAAAAGACAAGAAACTCAGCACCAGTAGTGTTAGAAAATTAAGATCAACCAGACAGGAAAGCT
>BMAT01000942.1:215410-227910 GCA_019649035.1 Elysia marginata | reverse complement strand
TAAGAGGTTTATGCCTACCTATGATTTTGACTTAGAAAAATTATTTTCCTAATTTTTTTAGTCCTTCATCGTAATCGTCATGATTATGCTAAGAGCAAGAATCAAGAGATGTGATAGACATAGCTATGGCTAAGGTGTGATACTATTTATATCCCTATAAACTTACCTACGTCATAGCTTTATCTAGCTGCATTACACTAACTTCTGATCCGATGTCTATTGTGGTGGTCAATTCAGCATCATTTTAAGCCCTTAATGATTGCAGTAGTCAATGAAATTTTTATTACTAAAAATTATTTGTGATAGAAATAGCAAAGGAAGTAGAATAAGTAGTAGTAGTAGTAGTAGTAGTAGTAGTAGTAGTAGCAATAATAGTAGTAACAGTTGTAGCAGTAGTAATGTTAGTCGACAATATCTACGTCTCAAGGGGAAGATGGATCACTGAATGTGGCAGGTTCAAGTTGATACATAGAAATCAACTTACATTTCCCCTATCACAGTCCTTGACTACTAGACATGTCAGTTTCGAAAATGCCACGCTGGTCCTAGAAGTAGAGCTCTCACCTTTACACGTGTAAGCAAAATAGTGTAGTCTGTAGATTGAAGTGTTTCTCACAGGTGCTCGATAAAATCACCGCACGCACATCTAAATCGTTTGAGTTAGAAGACATATCGTATTATAAATCTAAAAATTGTACACGAAAACAAAACTTGGAAACACGCTTTCTGACATAAAAATGAAGCTTTCAAATGCAAGTTCTGGACAGATAAAAAAGTAAAAGACTATTACAGAAATGGTAGTTGTGATAGAGGAGATTTTTTAGGTAATAGTGACAATGTTAATAGGAAGGGAGAAGTTTTAGTAGTGGTGATAGTAGTGGTGGTAGTGGCAGCAGTTTTAAATGAATTTTTGTTTTTATAATAGCAGCCACAGCAGTGAAGCTAACAAGAAATTCACATGTTATGTTGAATGAACGCAGTAGTTGGTTTGTTGTTTGAATTTTAAAGTCCCAGTCAACTTCGAGGTTATATCAGAAACGGCGCTGTGGACTATTGAAAGCGTGCTGCCACACTGTGATGTAAGGAGCGCTTGCGTACACCACACTCAGTCACATTACTTTGACACCGGGCCGACCAGACTTAACACTAAATCCATAATGCAATACACTAGGCGGATCAGCTGCTTATACCAATTTCAAAGTCCTTGGTTTGAATCGGCCGGGGGTCGAACCACGCAACTACCGTCTCTGAGCGAATGTCTTACCGCTAGGCCACAGAGCCGGTCGAATCAAAGTAGTAGGCGATAAATTTTTGTTGTCATGTTGCGAGCAATTTTTGTATCCAAGAGTTTAAGCATGTAATATCGATTAGTGCACTGTTCTGTAAAAGAAATTGAGATTCACCCAGTACACATACTGAAATTTACAATACCTTTGAGATTCATTTAGTTATAAAGCAAGAAATCTGGTGATGTTAAGAACACGCGTAAAGAATATGTTAAGAATATGTTAATTCACTACGTTTTAAAAGAGTACTTGACCGAGAGATCTTTTTTCTCTAGAGCTTGCCTAGACTTGAATTTTTAACATCTAGTACCGAATGGAAACCAAACAGTAAGAAAACTTTTTATGAAATTTGATAATCTTCATGTCTAGGGGGCCTAGATAGCTCAGTTGGTAGTGGCTTCGCTCCGTGGCCAAGAGGTCGCGGGTTCGAAACACAGCCGAGCACAGTCCGGGCCCCTACTGGTTGGGTCGGTGTCAGTATAATGTGACCGGCTGAGGCTAAGTCATGGTATCCCCGCTAGTCTCTGGGTGGCAGCCCGTAAATTGTCATTGGGACCCAAGACCTGAGAGCACCTTTGAAGTGAAATTGAGCTTGTAAAAATACCCTTCAATCAATCAATCTTCATGTCTACTTTTTTAAAATAGAAGTGAAACTTGTGTAAGATATATTTCTGGGTGGATCTTTTAACTTCAATAATACAAATAATCAAATCGATGTCCATTCAAATGACGGTTTAAAGGTAGATTTTCTAAACTAAATCACATGTTGCTATGCTGATATCTCATTTTCAAGGAAATACAAGACAAGATGTGCCAGAGTATTAGGCAAGGTAGTAGCTTGAAATTAGTTAAAACATTTAAAACATTTTTTTTCATAATTATTGTGTAACTAAAATACCAGGAAAGAACAAATTGGCATAGAGACGAAGGGGAGAGCACCAGCCCTGAACCTTACAACAATCGATCATGTCACATGACTGTTGAAACTATCAAGCCTTAACAGCCACGTTATCTTTTTTTTTTGTTCTAAAGATATGTTGTCCTTGTTTTATATACCTCACGCCCCCCTATTTTCGTTTATTTCGGATAACACTAAACTTGTCATGAACAAAAGAAACCATTTTGCGTGTTTTATAGATCTTGGATGTAAATGTACACCCACAGTGCCGAACAGACTAGCTGTTGGGACGGTACTAAACCATTTCTTGTACAACAGAGCAAGTAAGATGGCAGATCAAAGGATTTTGATGGGGGAGAGAATGGACCATTGCGAGGATCGTAAGTCCGTCAAGAGTTGCGTGGTTTGGTCCCAAGTTGTCTACCTTACCTTGGTCCCCTTGATTAATGGACTTGCACACAGTTCTCGGAGAGAGGGAGAACAGGATAAGGTTAGAGGATTGTATGTATTCGGCGTTTGTAGATTTCCGATATCAAGAATGAAAATAAAACCAAAGAATGAGAGACATAGAAAACAAGAACCGTAACGAATAACAAAGATATACATTTGCCTAATCCAATAAGGTTCAGTCCAACACGTACTTGACAAACTTCGATAAACAAGGAAGAGAAAAATAGGCACAGAAAAAAAAGAGGAAAACTTTTTAAAAAAAGATAGAAAAAATTCTTAAATGCATGTATGATTAATGAAAAGAAAAACAAAGAATGAGTGAGATGGAATAGAGAACCGTAATGAATAATGTTAAAGAAAAATTAAGTAACAGAGGGATAAATTTACCTAATCCAATAAGGCTCAGTCAAACAGAAAAAGAAGAAAAAAATAATATTGCACAAGAAAGAATAAAACAAAAATAAAAGAAGGACAAATCTTCTTCAATAGAGTTTCAGGACTTTCTTCGATTTCTAAAAAAAACAACAACAACGAAATAATCTTTTTAGTGCAAAACAAGGAAACATACACAAAAACAATCAATCCCTGACCAAGTAATACTGGCATTGAAAATGCCAAATATGGTGTCGTGATCGACCACAGTAATTCCTTTGCCTTTCTCGCTTTGACTTAATTAATAGGTCCATGTCTTAGCCTATCTGTTCTTGGTTGTTTCCTTTTACCCAGCGGCCTTAAAAGCAAAATTTAACTGCGCAGCCATGCTCTCTGCCAACAATAAATTGGACATCACTGTAAAATTCATATCTTACAGTATCAGAAATACTACAGATACTTGCAGCATATTATATCAATCTTAACCTTAAGCCTAGCTTGAACCCTCGCCCCATGCCCCCTCTCCCTCTCTTTATTTCTCTCGCTATCACTCTCTCTGATCCCCTCCTCTAGTTGTATCTCTTATCTCTGTATCTTAGTTAAGCGGTACCCTAGAATAGAATAGCTAATTAACAACTAACAGAGTCACCATAGCACGAGACTGACCTTAAAGTTTTTGGCCCCGTGGTGACGCTTGATGGTCCCATACGGACTGAAAATGGGGAAGTGCTCCCTCGCGACTCTCTGGAGCGGAGGGTTTAGTAATGTTATACTAGTTTTACTCACAGCATGCCTACCTTCTAATACTCTAAACTAGTTAAGGATGGCTAACCACACATATGTTATAAGAAGTATATAACATCAACTAATAAACAAAAGTTATCTTATCATCTAACCAAATTGGGTCACAATGAGAATAAAAAGCACAGGGTATAAAAAGATGAAATTAAGGAGTTAATTTTTAAACGACCTTCAGAGACTTTCACACACTAGGTATTGGAGTATAATTTTAAATTGTTACAGCTCCGTTAGTGTTTTATATTTTTGTTTTTAACTAAAAATGCACCTGGATTTATCAATGCATCATGATTAAAAAAAAAAATTCAAATTTTGAAGTTTCATATTGTTTCTTTTCGACCACAAAGCACCCGCTTTCGGTGTTGAGCGTATCAATTTTAAGTGCGCAAAAGATAGAATACGACTCGATAATTGTGTCGGTATCAAAAGAAACCTTTTTATCATTAGCACTCATTTTCTCTTTTTTTTCTACTTCTTTGAACCCCTTCAAAAAGACACACGCACCCTTCCCTTTTATTTTTATACCTCCCCCCCTTCCTCTTTCCCTCTAACTTTTTTTCTGTTTGGTATAACAAAAACCAAAGAATTTTATAAGGCGCGCAAGACACGCGCCCAGGCTTAACTTTAGACAGGATTATAAAGAAAAACAAAGTCTCTCAAAGATCCTTATCTCCAACCAGAAACACAAGCATTGTCTCGCCTTTTAATTCTTGAGGAAACACGATTGCTTTTAAAAATCGTGCATTCATGTCTTTATATATTGCTTAGCACTCTGCACGATATCGCGGACTATTGTCAGGAGGATAGCCTCCATGTTTCAGGTAAGAGCGTTTGTGCCAACTCAACGTGTCTATGCTGCGTTGTACTCTCAAAGTTCTATACTATTTGGCACCCTAAGAAACTTGTATATCAGATTATATAATATATGCAAGTTGAGATAGCATCACGTTTGCAGTCCCTCTGGTGGGTACAAATAGTGCCTGGACAGTCTAGAATCGCGCCCTTTATTGGTTATTGTCAAAGATTCGTTTCCTTGGGGTTCTCAGAGTCTCTGAGATTTAAACCTATTTCAGCATATTTGCCAGGTCACACTACAAGAGAAAACGGGAACCTGAACGCCTCAAAGGTGACTGTTAGAGTCATACATCTATTCAATGGGGTGCCTATAGTTTTAAATTATTTTAAATTTTTTTCCCGTTAGAAAGTCTTGTACAAACGAAGTCCCTAGATGTTTAGGATTGGCTACAGTAACAACTACTATTGCAATAATAATGGCATGATTTGCTATGGACAGCACTATTATTTGTGTAGATTCTCCTCTAGCGTTTACTTCAGCAATCAAAAGTCAACTTAAGCAAAAAAAGAAAACGCAACGAATATTTCTTCGCTTGCTATAAATTGGCATGTATTTGTGGGCTTAAACTCCTTGCTTGGGGTTATTTTTCTCAGGAATTTTAGAGACTTTCACACACTAAAAACAGACACTAGAGTGTATGCGCTACAGGCCTGCTCAGTAGGACGAACCCATAGAAGATGGCTAGGATGGCTATCTTAAAATATACGTACTGAAGGCCCGTTAGCCAAACGTCTCCTATAATACCCACGCTGCTAATGGGTGTTATTACATCATACGTTGTCGTTGTGGGGGTACAAGGACTCTTTTATTATACCTTGTATACCATGATCCAGTCAAATTAGAGAGTGTCAATAATTAAACTGCGTCATAAATCCGAGTCACTGGTTGTAGCTTAAACTCAAAACGGACCAGGATTTAAGTAGAAACTTAAGACAAAACGGTTTCAACTTTACTGAGTTAGTTTAGATTTAACCTGAGCTCAGAATAACAGCTACACAAGCTCAGATAAAATATTCAGCTCCTTACACTTCATCTTGTATATCCGTTTTCGGTCTCGTGCACCTTTTCTGAAATAATTTAGGTATTTGTACTCAAGCGCACTACTTTACTGTTATGTTTCTTTTTACTAATGTATTCTTTTCGAGCTATTTTCAAGCGCAATTTTTAATGTGTACTTCTTAAATTTTTCTTTTATTCTTAAATAAAAATCTAAATAGACATGCTGTTCTGTTTTAGAATCGGATTTTCTTCCCTGGAAACTGGATGTAACGCGGGCAGTGAAGTCCAGTCCTTGCCTGTTATTCTGTGACGACTGTCGGCTCCACGGACAAATTCCTCCACCAGAAGCTCTCAATTAAGATGGAACTATCAGATTGCCCCTCGAATTCATCAAAATGTCCGCAAAGAGCTTTACATCTGTTGTATTATTTCTGAGATGGGCTTTACATGTCAAAGCTTACAAACACTACCATCAAACTAGAAACCATGCATTGCGCTTAAGCCTCTTGCAGTGACCATTAAAAATAAGCCTGATATTTTTTCGATCTATTATGCTGCTATCGAAAAAGGAAGCATGATACAGGGAGAACATCATCGCGATCGCACCAATCTAGATGAAGACAGTAGCAGTTGTATAACGCTTCATCGAGGAAGTAAGTGCTCAGTACTCACACACTCCTTCTGGTCTTGTGCTAGACATACGACAGCGTCCAAACCAGACACAAGGAGCTCACTCACGCTGTTGAGGCAAGGCAGACAGAGCATGCTTCTATACAGCCTATTAGCATCATCCCAGGCCGGGCTGTCACTCCTTCTCTTAGTCACACAACCCCCCAATCACCTTTCTCACGGAACTGGTTAGCGCAGAATAACTTGACAGGTCGCCACCGGGGTAACAATGATCAAACGTCAGGCGCAAGCTTTAATTGAACCTGTTTAAGCTCCCAATGACCTTTTACGTGAACGGATCAGATACCAGGGAAGGTTTTTTTTTGTCTTGACGTACGTCGTGCACTGACTGGTGGCAGGCCCCGGCGACCGGGCAAGCTTTTGCAAGGCCTATGCTGTCATTCAGTCTCACGCTTCTCATCCTCTTTTCTTCCTTCTTAGGTTAACTAAGACTTTCTTTCTTCTCCCAGTTCAGTATGTTTCTCTTTCGATATATTTGAATTAAAGCCGTCCCACCTCATGGTTTTCTTTGACTAAGGTGCCAAGACCTCACGATATTGTAAGTATATTATATAAGCTTTTGCTGTGGAATTTTTTTTTCACATAGCGTAACTACGCGCTATCATTAATATGCACTTTTCTTTTCACTTCCTCCACACGCTATACTGGGATGAGAAGTAATTATGATATCAAGAAGCCCCCAATTTCCCACACAATATCCTTAAAGTAAAGAAAAATAGGATTCGGAGAGAAAACGGAGTAAACATCTCAAGTCTTTAAATTCGACAGGTAAAAAGGTGTTGAAGAAAGAGTAGGGGTAGAAATACTAAGAAAATCATCTTTTTAAGATAAAAACACGGGGCGCATGACAAGGCATTGACAGGAAGACAGGGCATGACTAAGGGAAAGAACTCACAATTCATTTGTTAATATCCTGTCTTATCTCTTTCCCCTGAACTCGCATTTTAAACCTAAAAAAAAAATGACAGCTCTTTGGGTTATTATGTGCTGCTATCTCAGATTTTAATATAGTTAATACTATCATTATTTTAGTCAGTGATGTTTTTCAAGTATTTTTACATTTTAGGCAGACTATGCTCAAAATGATACAGGAGAGTGAAGAGAGGTACAAAACAAAACATACCAAATACTTATTTGCCTTATCTCTTTCAGAATTCGTATAGACACTTTATCTTCTTGACTCCAATTTTTCTTTTTATTTTATCTAAATAGATTTTGGAATAGATAGGTTTAAAGGAATATGAAAGTCCTTAGAAGTAAGTTGTGTGGGCGTTGCTCGTGTGTCTGTAAAGACGGCTGTTTGATAAGAAATTCAATTCTTACATCATATTTTTTCGAAATTATAACAAACCGAATCTTGTTGTGCAGGATTGATTGATTGAAGGGTATTTTTACAAGCCCAATTTCACTTCAAAGGTGCTCTCAGGGCTTGGGTCCCAATGACAATTTACGGGCTGCCACCCAGAGACTAGCGGGGACACCATGACTTAGCCTCAGCCGGGCACATTATGCTGACACCGACCCAACCATTAGGGACTCGGACTGTGCTCGGCTGTGTTTCGAACCCGCGACCTCTTGGCCACGGAGCGAAGCCACTACCAACTGAGCTATCTAGGCCCTCTGTTGTGCAGGAAGAAAACAAAGTATTTAGATATAATTTCATAAGAACTTATAGAATTTCTAAATAAAAACGATGGCTTTCTCCTTGCTTAAGCCGTATGAGCAAACTCATATGATAAAGTTGTGTTGACTCGCCACCGAATTTCATTTATTCATTTTATGTAGCCTTTTTCTCACTTCTCTCTTCGGCGAAATGCCTTAAATTAATTGGAAACAAATTATTACTATAATCCACAACGACAACAACAAAACACGTTACAGTGTTGGCCAGCCAACGCCTTAATAGTTTTTTTTTATCTCATTTACGGTTGTCTTAGCTGACCCAAATTTCATAACATCATAATTACCGGGCGCTGGGCAAACCAAATACCTATTTGAGATCAAAACCATCTTGGTGCCTAAAGTCGATGGGAATTATTTTAAGTCTAAAAAGAATAAAAGGATCATCAATATAATAAGAGCAGTTGGGCGATAAATGTTCACATAAGTAAAGACATATAACGTGCCCTTTGAAGTTCACAAGAATTTATGAGGCCAAAAAAAAAAATAAAAAAGCATAAACAGAGGTTTTCGATATTTAACATCCCATACCTTCACATTGGACAAAGATACTACAAATAATTCTATGCAACACTACAAAAGTTGTTTTTAGGCTGTCATCCTTGCTGGTGTTTTTTTTTTTTATCTCTGATGCTGGACTGCTATATTTCTGACCATACCAAACCTCTTTTACTTCTTTGCCTTTCTGTCCGTGTATTTGGCTAGCTGAAATCCTACCTACATCTCTATGTACGTCTTTTTTAGTTCTGTCTCGTCTTGTTTTAATCCTTCTTTTTATTTCTCTTCCTCAGTCTCTTCCTTACTCTGATTCTCCGAGTCTGTCTGCATGAATTCTGTCCACCCTTTTGTTTTGCTCAACTACTTTAAATTGCAATTATTAAAACAGCGGTACCTCCTTTTAAGATTTAATTTCCAACCCAGCAGCGGCAGCAATTTAACCAGCTCCGGTCTGATTTTGATCGTGTCAAATTAAAGTCTCACCTAACGACCTTTCACTGTCAGTTTTGAGTGACAACTAGGATGCTCTTTACGTGTGGTGGATGTTGATGTGTGTGTGTGTGTGTGGATGTGTGGGTGTCTACGTGTGGCTATGTCGCTAAAGGACATGAAGATACTTCCCAAGTTTCTCTTCTACCAGCTAAAACGGCAATTTGCATGACGAAACTTTGATTAGCCCACGAGACGGCCTGTTCCAATTGACACTGATTGGATCTGTTTGCGTACTAAATTGACACCTTCAATTTTTATAAACTACTCCGTAACATGTATGTTTTTTATCTCTTTTACGTTACTTGAAATTTGATTAGATCGAAAAATATTACTTAATCAGGGAAATAAATTAAAGCAAATACCTTTCCTTTGATGTTTTTTTTTTTTGTTAGCATCTCGATTAGAAAAGAAATTGTCCAGACGGTTTCATCTGTAAAGATGATTGTCGCTTGATTAGAGGGTCGTTAAATTTCAGAAATTGATTTAATTGTTGCTGTTTTTTTTAATATTCTCCTTTTTCGTTTTGTATGATTTTAGTCTTACAAATGTGGAAGATCCAGAACTTTGGACAAACATGTTATGAATATGATCGAATTCATTTAGCGATAGCAATAACAATTTTGATAAAGATGATGGTGGTAATAGTGAGAAGAAAGAGAAGAAGAAGGAGGAGGAAAAGAAAAGTATGATGGTGATAATGATTACAGTGATGATGATTATGATGTTGATTATGATCATGATAATGATGTTGAGGATTGTTATCGAGGTCCCAATCACTTTAGATAGTATGGTTATCTGCCCATTGCAAAGTGTAGAGACTAAACTGATGGACTTTTTGTTCACATGTGTTTTAGACTTTGTAAAGATCATAATATTGCAAATTTTATTCGGACAGTACCCTGCAACGTTCGAAAATTCTGTTCTTAGAAACAACCACTTTTTATGTTATAGATCTAGTACCAAAATGAGTTTATGAAACAAATCCATATAAATATAATTGAATTATTCACTCCTAAAGTCATGTCTAGTGGTATGTTAGCGTAGTTAGTCAATACTGCTGGTGTTAAGCCTTTCCCCTTTAAAACACTTAAACCTTCACGGAAATTACAGTGGTTCTCTTAATTTAGAACCAACGCCGATTTGCCAAAAAGTTACGTCTATTTTCTTAAAGGAGCTTTGTAGTTTAAGCAAATCTAGATTTAGGCCTAAATATCTCAGCTTTAACTTGATTGTACATAAGTTTAATGTTCCTATTGCCAGTTGTCCTAATATTCATTGTTACAAAATGCTGAGAAAAAAATTGTCTCATGCATTTGGGTATAAGGAGGGAAAGGAGAGCAGAAGCTGGAATTCTTGAGTTTTTTTAGAATGTTTTCAAACATCTTGATGTATCTAAAAGTTATTGCAGAATGCCGTTCAGAGACTTTTTCTCTGCCTTTACACAATTCAACAAAACCTTGATATCTCTATAACACTAGGTAAAAAAAACCTAAATGCAAACTTGATCGCATGGACTCTTGACTTTCTAACGTTTAGATCACAATTGTCAAACTGTCAAACAATAATATACATAACTGGTAATGCCGTGTTGTTTAAAAAATCTTTATAATTAACACAGGGGCACCGCAAGGGGCTGTGTTGTCGCCGGTTCTTTTCACAGTCTACTTTAACCAATGAGTGTCCCAAAACACTGGCGATACCCATGTACTGAAATTTGCTGATTATACCTCGAGTCTAGTTTTGATAATGAAAGATGAAAACAGTTATAGAGAAGATATAAAATGTTTTGTTAATTAGTGCAAAGATCATTTTTTGCTCTAAACGTTCTTGTACATTTATGTTTCTTGCAATAACCAAAAAATGTGCCTCTTGCTATATTTTATGCTAATGACCAGAAACTGAATTATGCGAATTTCTCGTTTCTTGTATATATGCTCGAAGAGATTTTGTAAAATAAGGAAAATAAGGATGCTAAGTGGAGAAATCTTATTCAATGGATGGCTTTAATACAAACAGCATCATAGGACTGTAAGTATCATGACCTTGGAAAATCATGGATACATCAAAATATGAATAGTTCATATGGGAAACCATTGCGTGTACATAGCAAGATTCTCGACACCCATACGTTGTCAAAACGGTTATGTTTACACCAGGTCTATCCATCATAACAGGCGCAGTCTACATCTCAGAAGCCATGCCTTTTCTTCAGCTCTCTTTTTACATAGGCCTATTCTTCTTTTGTTTCATGCCATTGTAATAATAAGAGCGTGCTAGTCTTAGTAACCATTTAGCAACTTTTTAAAATATTAGATAAACTTTTTAGGCAAGACTAGTCTTGTTAATGAGTCTTGCCCACCTCTAGACTTAAAATAGCACAAAATACCTAACAGCTCTTGTTAAGTTTTAATGACCCTTCTGCATTCCTTTTAAATTCTTTAGAAAAATTTAAGTTCGTGAAAGTGGTTTGCTGGATTTCACCTGAATCAATGTATACTTGAACCATTTTCCAAATACAAAATAAAACACTTTCAGGCAATATGTTAACCTTGGCTTCACGTTAATGTCGCAAACCAAAATCTGCACGTAAGAAAGAAAAGGTAAGTCAGTTTACATACAAGAAGAATGCAAAATTTTGCGAAGTAGAGATGACTAGTCCACCGAACGACAAGAATATTCTTTTCTGGGGACGCGGGCCATCTCCACCAGGTAAACAGCACATTAAGAGAAGGAGAGAAGGAGGTTAGTGTAGAGGGAGGACACGAAAAGACAATGGGGACGCTTGTAGCGTTGTCGATCCCTGGACATGTCAGCTCATACGTCAAGCCAGTCCCCCAACCCAGGACCTGGGCCTGTGTTCTTCTTCTTCTTCTTCTTCTTCTTCTTCTTCTTCTTCTTCTTCTTCTTCTTCTTCTTCTACAATTAAAGCTTTTTTTCTCCTCTTCATAGTAAGTTGTTAAGTGGCCTATTCAATGCTCAAAGTAGGGTTTGAATAACGGGGTACTTAGTTTTGTTTTAGTTTCCTTATTGCTTTTAAGATTTTTCATAGTTATCATGATACGTCCATCCCTCTCCCCCATTCCCTCTGTATCTCTCTAGAGCTCTGTGCTTGTGTGTCTATGCCTCGCTCGATCTCAGTCTGTGAGTATACCTGTCTAACATCTAATGTAAAGTTTTGACTTGAATAGGTAAATTAGCATAAAAATACAAAGCCGAAAGATAACATTTCTAAAATTCATAAACAATTCTATGTACTTGGAAAGATTTTCGCTGATTACGATAAATATTTTTTGTTGTGCTCGAAGTGTTATGTTTTTTAATTCTTTGTTCCGTACTATTTTGTTTGTCTTTGTGTTTCACTGGCATTTTCTTTCTCTTTCGATGTTTGCTGCTGCCTAAGAACATAGAATGTTTTCCTGGCTAAGTCGAGAAAAAGATCCTGGTATGGAGGAGACCTGAACATTGTAAATAGCGTGCCATT
>BMAT01000942.1:199957-211918 GCA_019649035.1 Elysia marginata | reverse complement strand
CATGTAAACGTATCTATGAACATCCGTAAATACGTCGGTAAAGGAAGTAAAAGAAGTCATACACAATGTAGAATAGTATAAAACCGAGTACTACAATACAAATTAAATGAAAAGTATAAATAGTTAATTGTCCAAAAGCAGCCATATTCACACTTATTAGCAAAATAAAAATCAAGATAAATATGTTGGAATAGAGAAAATTAAACCCGTTTCTTTTGTAATCATTTATGTTGATTAATATCGAAAAGATGTTTATAATAAGTTTTAAAAATGTAGATGTGGTGACGTATCACCAAAAACATATTAACAAGTCAAGTTTTTCATGAAATGATAAAGGACTATACAGCAGTAGAAGGCTGTGTTTCTTGAATTTTTTTTTGCTAATTTTTCTTTAAATTTAAATACTTCAGCATTCTTGTTCTTTTCACCTATATGATTTAATTCGCTGTTTCGAAATAAGCAAATCATTTTTTTATATGTTTTGAAACATTTTCTCCTTTTTTTAACATTCTGTTCAGTATGAAATTCTAACCCAACGAAATATTAAAAATACTATACGCATCGAAGCTGGGAACATTTAATGTGAGATGTGTTGCAAACTGGTGGACGGTGGAAGGTGCAGCACTCTCTCTCTCTCTCTCTCTCTCTCTCTCTCTCTCTCTCTGAATTTCTGACTAAACAAACTTCGGCATCGGACGCTAGAAGTGTCCACCCTGAAGTACAAGCGTCCAGCACTGGTGAAAGACCTGTGTTACTTCATCTTAGTAACTCTGCACAGGGAAGACAAAATGAAGTGAAAAGGTAGCATCCTATTTATTATTTTTCTAAATAGGAAATTCAACGACAGCTGCTTCACAATGCCATTCATTGCTCACTGTCACTAATTTTTTTCCGGAGAAATCCGATTTTGATTTTATAACATTTAACAGCTTGACGTCTACATGCGTTTTGTACAAGCACTTTGTAAGACAGAAAGGCAGTCAGGCATTTAGAAATTAGCTTTTGCCTGCCTCCACAGTTTCCGAATTGTTTGGACTACAATATTTAAAACAGTGTCACATTGTACCGGGACTTGGCCAATAGTTAAATAAGGGTTCGTCTTGATTATTTGTCGTTTTCCATACGGTTAGTACAAAGCGCTCTCAATTTACTGAAAAAACGTAATACAATTTACCCAGGAATCCAATTTGACTGAAACTTACTTATGTTATGTGACTTCATCGGTATCAAATTTTGGAAAAAAAACTATCTCAACTAAAAATTACATTATAATTGACGTGACTGAAACTATGTATTGTAAGAATTAGAGCAAAAAGGGCGACATTTTTACAGGAAGTTTCACAAACGTAGTTAGGAGTTATAATAACAGGAGAGTTTTGCATTCTCTTGAAAGAAGCCGTTAATGAAGACTCTTGGAAAACAAAACATCAAGCCCTGATCGACCTTCTACGCGACATTAACTGATTAACAATAATCTGTCTCCAGAGAAGTCAAAACAACTAGTATTTGTGTGAAGTTTAGAATGGTATCTACGTAAGGACATGCTGAACGGTCCAAAGGTTGGAAAAGTTGAGACCCGCCACAATGCCCTGGGTTAGATTGACTTCCCTTCAAAAGAGTACCGTACACGATTCTCCATTCTATACGCGCTAGTAAATTTTACTAAACTAAAATAGAAAACTTTTAACTTTTAAACTGCTTCTTTCAAGATTGTAACAAGAAGGTATAATACTACAAAAATTGACTTCCAAAGTAGCTGACAAATTCTAGCCCATAACATATTCTCTGTAAATGGAAACTTCTCAAACCCTAAAACCATTTAACATAATATTCTTTAACTTCTTATTTGGGGGAAGATTTTGAGGCGTAGAGAGCTTTTGGGAATAAATATTGGTCTGAGGGAGGGGGATTGAAGATTTGATGAGAGTTCAATTAGCCTGTTATAGGCTCAAGTATAAAACAAAGTAGATAAACACGACAAAAGCAGATAAGAACTTTCTTGAGACACACCCGACTGAATATTAAAACAAAGCTTTCGATAATTTCGATCTGCATGTATGAAATGATTCATCTGTTAAATATACAATTACATAGAAACCACTTTTACCTTGCACGAATCTGTGTACTTGATTAAACTAAAGATAACATTTTTAGAAAGCTTAAGGTCAGAATAATTTAGATTTTTGAACCATAAGCTGATATTTAAAGATGATACTGAATAATATATTATCTGTACTCTTGGTCATTCACATTGTGATTGGATGGGTTGGACGGTTTGATTTTTTACTTGTATTCTTGCTCTGAAATGGCAGAGATTTTTTCGCTTGTGAACCCTTTTTTGTGAATCGATGTTTTGATAGAACATGTAATTTGGCAAGCAAAGATATTAATTGGTTTACAATCAAACTAATCGATAATCCTCGAAAAAAACCTATTTTTACAAGCCTGCAAAACTTAGACTGCCATGGATAAAATTACCTGTTGCGCCATTATTCTCACAGTGCACATCACCTTGGTGCATTTTAAGTTCTTGACTGTTTCCAAAAGGTATATCATTTTTTATGCAATGGATGCCACCTTTTATGTTTAAAAACACGTTGAGAGCACCCAGCTTTACATCTTGCTAACCCATACCGGTAATGAAGCTTTCTAATATAAAGACACCGTACAAAGGTGGAGCTTCTTTTGCATATCTTCTTGGTGATTGTATTTGATGAGTGTACTTGGTGATTGAATGTTGTTGTAAATTGATGAATTGGTGTCTATCCTAATAAAAACTTTTGAATTGAATTGGTAAAATAAGTTTGTAAAACATAGAAGTTACAACATAAGCTCATAAAAGTCTATTCTTAGTCGATCAAAGAAGTTGAGAAGGTAAACTACGTGTACGTGTTAACAATATAAAAATACATCTTAAAATCGACCGCAACCGCCTTCACTTTACTGGGTAGTCAAATCTAAGATCCTGTTTCCATAAACTCTTTGACATATTTTCTTCCGCTTGGATTAGATCCTGCATTAAATTAAATTTTTTTAATATGTCTCATAGCTGTGCTATGCATGGCACTTGCCAAATGA
The DNA here is from genome assembly GCA_019649035.1 of Elysia marginata. Lineage (NCBI taxonomy): Eukaryota > Metazoa > Mollusca > Gastropoda > Plakobranchidae > Elysia > Elysia marginata. The sequence goes on along the minus strand of BMAT01000942.1, from coordinate 208,840 downwards.
TCTATTTGCATTATTTGTTGTTTGTTTTTTTTTTACATATGAGTCAATAAGTGATCAACTGCAAAAGCCCTAAAACAATTTTTTTAAATTTCTATTTTAGAAGATTTTCAGGAACTGCCATGTCAACAACCAGTGAAGGCCGTCTACGCTTTTATAGTCGTTAAATTTCGCCTGTCGGTTTCTCCTAAACCTGTCTAGTGGCAGCGCTTGTTTCACCCTGGTCTCTGCAGGTAGTCGGGAGAGATCTTTTGGGGAGTCTTTACGAGTCACAAAAATCACATGCAAATTTTCTTACGGGAGCGCAAACTTCTATGAGGATCGAGCTCCTGGTTTGTTACCACCTGACCACGTCCTGGGTCGTTAGTGTCAACGCCTTCACTTTTACAAAGTAATACATGTCAACACCCCGCTGCTCTCTAAACACATCAAACTGCGGGATAACTATGCACTGAACCTTTCCAAGATGTTTACTTTTTCATAAATAATGAAAAAAGGACTTTTCTTACTTGATTGTGATTACTTGAAGCACCGTCAAGGGTATAGTTCAGACTTTTATCTTAAGTTCAAACCCTCAAAGTCAATTCATTAACCGAAATTCCCAGGGACTGCAAAGGTCGTAATGTTTTGAATGGATTTCGAATGGGCCAAGGTGATTTCCAAAGAAAAAAAAGTCAATTTGGCACAATATTTTTGATTTAAACAAGTATTATGTTTTACTAAACTTTGGTACGCTTAGAAACTAAATTTGTTTCATAACAAGGTAAGTTCACTGACATAAAAAGTAAAAATTTAATATCTCTTCGTAACGAGGTAGGTCGGATTTTTAAGATAAACAATTAAAGCAATAAGCACGTTCTGTATTTCTTTTCAACCTTGATAGACACAGGCGTCCGTTAATTCAAACACGGTTATGACTCGACGAACCGTTTTAGGTTTTTTCTTAAACATCGATTTTTCCCATCTGCCTTTGTTCTATCGTCTATTGTAGTGGTTTTAGTAATAGGTTTTCATCAAATTTTTGTTGTTTTTTTTGTAAACTTTTTTCTTTAGGTTCCAAATTCTTTAGAGTTTCATACATTTTGCAAAATAATTTTCTTTTGCTTGATTGTTTTCCGCATGTTAATACAATGGAATGTCAGTATCTAGTTTTTCTAAAGTTCATTTCCAATGAGTCGCGAGGAGGCACTCCACACTTTCGCCGTCCGTAAGGAACCGGTCTTTGTCACCAGACAGAAAGGGTGTGCAAAGTATACAGTAATGTTGACATTTTGTTAGTATTAATACCTGTGAATTAAGTTTCAGGAATCGAAAAAGAGAAAAATGGTTGAGGAATTCGGTGAGGTATAGGGTATTTAGACTGAGGGAGGATAATCTGAGCAGAGAATCAAATAAGTTTTTTTTAAAGATCTTTGCTGTCCACAACATAAAAATAAATGCAACACCCGGCGTTCGCTTTTCAGTTTTCGTATTACTGTTATTCGCACCCTTTGGTGATGATAAGTACTGAGTTTTGCCTTGTCTATCCAGGGTTTTGTATTTTGTTTTTCAGCATCAATAACCTTGTATCAAGACTTAGTGTTGAGGCCCCGTTGGTCATGACGGGTTACTGCTCGATTTTGTCTGCAGTTCAACAAAGCTGATACCATTGTTCTGACTGATATCTCCGGGAGCAAAACTTTGCAAACCTCCAGATTTCATACTGAATACGATGGCTTCAATGCGGGAACATCAGGACTGCTAGAGTGAAAACAGAGCTTTTGCAAAGGCAAGGCCTCATTTGGACCCCTGTCAATGTACTGGTTGTTTTTTATGGCGCTATTGCGCGAATGGCATTGGCAAATCATTTGTCTACGTGTTAGTATAGGGAATGAGATTTCAACGAGAGTAGCGGAACTTTCCTGATATCTCTCCGAGGGAGATTTAATCATTAAAGCTAGCACATCTCGATTTACGTTCTGGCGTATTTTTTAGAAAATACTTTAAAGACAATATTATGTGAAAATTAAACAGGATTACCCGCTGTATTATGAATACAATCTTTTAAAGTTTATGAGACATATTTATTTTGAAGATAAACTTTTTATTTAGCTCTACAGTCTTTTAGTTCTAGATGTGAAATCTTTTATAAAAGTAAGAAACTTACCAAAATAAGACCCTTAAATCTAGGTCTAGATTACAATAACCACTATATTGGTGTGTTGTCTTCTAGAAAAGGGACGCCACTCTTGTTTTACTTCTAATCTCATTCCCTATAGATGCGTCAAGATGTTTTAGCTATATTGTAGAGTTCCTCTTGAAAGGTGGGTTTTATCAACATAATTTCTCAAAGACGTCCAGGTTGTTGCAAACACCGCGTAAGCTTGCAAGATTTAGTATTACGGGGGATACCTTTCTTTTATTCCATTACATTATTATGCACCTATATCTCTGATCATAATAAATGCTATTCAATCAAACATTTCCTCTTTTTACCAAGGAAACGCAATTCATTTTCAACGCCAGCCAATCAAAACAAAAAAGTAAAATAAGTATAGTAAAGAGCGTTTTTATATAGCGCCTAATCCACAAATGTGCTCTGAGCGGGTTCCCCGACAGGCCAATACCAACTAAATCACCCTCTGAACTCACAGAGGAGCAGCTAATAAAGCGCATCACTCTAGCACACTGACAAGATTTTTCACTGCCTATAGCCGGGTGCTCTTTTAACGCATGAAAGCCGCTAAGAAATGTGTAAGAAATATGTAAATAGCCTTTTTCAAGGTCTAAACGTCGACCTGCCGAAAGCAAGATTCGAAACCCCAGACGTCTCGGTCCGAAAGTCTAGCGTCTACCACTAGACCACGACGCCACACAGGGCTTGCTTAGGATTTAAGAAGCTACAAGTGTTCCAGCTTCAAGGCGTGCCGCATGCCAACATTTAAGAGGTTATGTGGTTAAATCTGGGATAGTCATAAACTGCATAGCTTTGATCAAGATATTGTTTCATTGAACAGATAAAAAAGGAAAATATCATAACTTATTGACCTTAAGTTATTTTTTCACACACAAATAAGTCAAAACAATCTCTGTTTAGAACGACAGAAGAACAGAGCGGCTAGTTTGTGTTTCAAGAAATCTTTATTACTGCATCTTCATCCCCAATCACTTTTGATGAAAAACGTACGAACCGTTGTAAAAACACCCGAACTATGACATGCAGTGAGTACAAAATATCCCTGTGATTAATTAAAAGGAAACAATTTAAAAACTTCTAAAATTCCCAGTAATGCATGCGAAAAGGGAAAATTAACTTTTGCACGTTTATTTTAGCATATAGAACATAATTATAATAGTAAATGTTTCAGACAAGATGGATATAAAATTTTACCTACGGAAAATTAAATAATCATTCCAAAATAATATTTTCAGATGAATGTGGCACTATCTTGTTCATCGACTGATTGGTTGTTGAAGAAAAACTTTTGCACAAAACGGTTTTTGTGATCTAAGAATGATGTTTTACGATCTATAGCGAAATCCTTCGATAATTTGAAAAGGTAAATCAATTTTAAGCCGGCATAAAGTATATAAAACTATGGTCCCAAATCAAACTGCTATAGTTTCACTTTGTGGCAAGAGAACTTGTGTTGATCTCAGAATGGACTAGAATATACCTGAGATCAACGTGCGGTTTGGGGCACTGTAATTTTTCGGTGCCCAAAATATTATAATAATTTTCTGTAAAGAAGATATCAAATTAGCCCCCCCCCCCCCACGCATTTTCCGCAGTGGGCATTAGCAAGACGCTTAACGGAATGTCCCCTCCCCTCTCACATGTCCACACTGGTAAGTGTCATAACTGACAGGGCACTGAATGTTTGATAGATAACAATCTAAGAGTGTGGCTTGTTGTCATGGTGAATTTTCTTGTCTGAAAGGGAATGCATTTGAAACCAAAAAATGATACATGATATCCTCTCCGATGACCATCACATCATTCTATGCTATTTAGAACTCGATTGTGACATTTATATTATTCTGAACGAACATATCGATGAGGAAGATTTGAAAAAGAAAAGCATTGATACCGGCACTGAACCTTCCAGAGTTACCAATGCTAGGACAGTTAAATGTCTAAAACTGAAAGTTGCTGATGTGTTCCTCAGAACAAGACTTATGTTAACTATCTGCAAGGCGCTGGGACAATATTCATTAATTATGCCATCAACTATTGCTTGTCGGGGTTAAAAAGACTACATTTGCCACTTGCACCATTAAGGTTTGCTGAAGCACATCAGCAGAGGGGCTTGCCTTAGCAAATTTTTAAACATCTTTAATTGAAAGACCTTAATAGTTAAGCAACTTGTAGATTGAAAAAAAAAACCAAAAAATAACCACTGCAGAATTATTGATGAAACTAAAGCCTCTTGAAAAATATTGACATAATGCATCGATTATATTTCTGCATATCAAATACTGTGATATAAAAATGAAATCAAAATGATGAAATAGGTAAAAAAAAAAAAAACTTGGATAGGCACCACGATTTTAATATAAATTAAAAAAAAAAGAATAATTTTTTGCAGAGATGACAGACCATTCTAAATGCCCTCTTACATGAAATGAACAGGTTAATTTTCACATTTTTTCAGCCAACCCCACACCATAGATAAAAAAGCCTTTTCTAGCTTAAAGTTCACTCCTCTTTCTATTAAAATAAGATTATCATTTTATTGTTGTTATTATTAAAAGTAAAGTTATTATGATTATTTCTATGATTATTATTATTATAATTATGATTATTATTGTTATTGTTGCTTTTAAAATTATTTTATTAATGATATTATTGTTATTATTACTATTATTATCATCATTATTTATGCTTTATTCTTATCGTCATTATTGAATAGTAGTAATAGTAGTAGTAGTAGAAAGTACTACTTCTACTTCTGCTACTACTACTACTACTACTACTACTACTACTACTACTACTACTACTACTTCTCTACTACTACTACTGCTACTGCTGCTGCTGCTGCTGCTACTACTCAGAATTAATTGGTAGTATTTTTTGTTTAAATGATTTATTCAGAATCAAGAATCACCTAAATATGCGAATGCGTTGATTTACAGCTCAAGATTTTATCTACTCGCAATAAGTATAATAGCAATGACATCAGATCATAGGAATTTAGGGGAGGTTACAGGAGGTTATGGGAGGTTCTGAGGGTTTTTTAGGTGTGTGTGTGTGTGGAGGGTGGGGACGCTACGGGACGTTTTGAGGGGTTACGTGGGGTTTTATTATAATTATAAACAAACCTTTTTCTAGCGAGATGTTTCGCGGTGCCAGCACTAACTTCAATTAAGGTATTTCAGCTGTACTTCATAGACAGAAATCATATGATAATCTTTGATAAATAATGAAAGATGAAAAAAAAACAGCAGGAGACAATGTAGGAAATCTTTGAGGCATCATTTTCTTTTTTGATTCTTCTTTTATAGTCATTAACTAACATTTCCATAACTGTCTTTTAACAATGTATTTGTTGACAACATACTTTCTAGCCCTTGAAGGTAATACTCACACTATTTTATTAGAGAACACCAGATTTTTTGCTTGGGTGCATAATAATTGTTCTTTTTTATGTTGCTTTGATGTTTTTTCAACCTTCTCCGTGTCTATTGACTTCTTAAAATTGATACAGCCACTGCACTTTTGATGTCTCTAAGGGCGGCAGAGAATGCTGCATGGAATTTTTCTCGACATATTATTCCACTTTTTAAGAGCTAAAATGCATTAAATGTTAACAACAGCACTTAAAAGTTTAAGAATTTTACCCTTATATTCTCATCACTATGTTTCACATTTTGTGATGAAAAATTGCTAGAACTGAGCTGATTACTTGTGCAACCTTTAACATTCGTTTTTAAATTATAGAACAGTTACAAGGAGTTAATCCTCAGGATATCTGAACACTGGTCGACAGTTTGGGATTACTCCAACGCAAGACCCCATTAACATTGGAATAAAACTCCCTTCCACAACTCACAGATCAAATGCTACGATACGCTAATGCCTCTCATCCCCTTTCCCTTGTCTCAAACCAACCACTCAAAAGCACCCGTAAAAAAATCAAGAGTTCCAGCACCAGCCGCCATCTTGGCTCACGTGATTATCCTATCTACGCGAAGCTGTCACGTGTGACTGGCAGCTCTTGCGATTGGCTGGCCCGCGACGCCGGCCGTCGCCCTGGAAACTGGAAAGATGATATTCCCCTGACTTGTCAGATGACAAAACTTTCATCAGATCGGGGACTCTGACTCCTGCTTGGCAATTTTTTTTCGGGGCGTAAAAGAAGAAAAATAAGCGGATGGTCGAGAGAAGACTGCTTATCTAGCTGGCGTATCGGGGATATCCGAGTGCATACCGGCCTGAGAGGAGTGGATTATTCAGCTCCGTGTGGGCCGGGTCTCTCGGAGACTTCCACAGGGACTCGCTCCCTATACGCATCTTTGGATCTTGGGACTAAAGGGGGGCTTAGCGATAGAGGTGACGTGTACGAACGCTGAACTGCGGTGCGACGCTGTCCCAGCGAATGTCCCGAAGGTTAACCCCGGGCAAGCTGCCTGGGTGCCTAATCTCTTCTCAGGGTGATCCTTGAGTAGAAGGAAGAAAAAAAAGTTCTGTTTGTAATATGTGGGGGGAAACGATCTTCCAAAGTGCAATTTTTCTGTTCAACATTTAGATGCTGAAAGCGAATATTCGAAAGTATTAAGAAAAAGGAATGGGTAAAAGAGATGGAGTTTAAAGAGAAAAGAGAAAGCGGGGGAGTAGAGAGAGAGAGAGTGTGTGTGTATGTGTGTCAATTCTTAAATGCATAAAAAGGGAGTATTTTAATTTTGCACTTTAAGAAACAAAACTCACAAAATACCCTGATAATTACATACGGCATATCAGTTTATCGCGTCGCCAGCTGAGTAATTGAAAACTTTTAAGATATGGTAAATATGAAGATATATGGAAAGTTAACTAAGATTATTATGTCAAATATCGTAAAAATTGCAAGAACGGGAACTGAAAGTTCTATTGAAAAATATAAATCGACAATGAAAGCATTAGCATCAAGTAATTAACACTTTTATCCGCACACAAAATTCATGCTCACGCAATAAAAGAGACACCAACTAACAGCTCTTTTTAAGTTTAAGCTTGTGTTTTTGCGGAGCTTGAACTGACAGATACATCGTTTTTTAAATGAATGTGTGACGAAACTGTAAAACAAGAGAAACCCATTTGAAGATCCGATGTTTCGATTTCTCATTGCGTATTTTCGGTTGTCAAGGACTCTCGTTTTCTAGCTTGTAGGCGCCTTTATCTACCAACCTTTTGTAGGCATGACAGTCTCTTCTCAAATTGTCAAAGTTTTGTCCTTTTTGTGAGAAAAAGTCAATCAGGCTCGAGACGATCAAAATGCAAGCAATTAAAGTGTACTGCTGTCATTTATTTATCGTTTTCTTTGTTTATGTATATTATAATATTACATTGTCAAAGTAGTTATACTACTAAAGAAAGCGGGATGATCTTTTGTAAAGAAAAAAATAACCTGTTCTTTTTTGGAAAATTCAAGTTAAATGTCATAAATCTGATAAATCCATAGGTAAAAAGGAGCAGTGTAGTTTTGTAGAGGAGAACTGTAAAGCGATTACTAGTGTTGAACAGTACATCGTGTACCGCTATGTAAAGAGTTTACACACTGTGTGGGAAAGGCCATTAGGGGGGCGCACGGACGTCTATCAATGCTCATCTATCATACAAAATCTTTTGACATGGTAAAACATAACGTTAATGAGTCATTTCAAAAGTTAGAAACGTTCAATGAAGATAGAAAATAATTAAGAACTGTAAAGGACCTATCTTAGAGGAAAGGCAGCTGTTATGAAAGTCGATGGTGGATGTAACTCATTCTACAGATCCAAAAAGTTATGCGATAGGGTGTCTTCTTTCTCCCCGTTTTTTGGTTGTACAGTGTGGAGACGGAGAGATAGCCTGATGGTGTGCAAAGAGTAAGCAAAGGTGGAATTGCACACGATGCACCCCCAATCTGTTAGCGAATTATTTTATCAGATGAAGACGTTTAAAACAGAATAAAGAGGCGTTTGAGAGGGCGTATTGCACCGGAAAGACGTCCTGACACTGAGGTTATATCTATGGTTGCTCAAGCAAAATCGGAGTTATAAAAAAAAAGCAGTCGATCATGTGAAACACATAAATATATATACTTAGACACAAGAACGAAATGGCTTCACTACTACATCGAATTAACATCTAAATATAAATGCGTAGCCTGGTCTTTTAGTAAAACCTTATTATTTGAACTCGGTAACTCAAAGGGAATCCTCGGCGAAAAACAGGTCAAATGTTGGTATATTTTCAAGGGGCAGATGCTAAAAGGCCTCCTTGAACACCATAGAAACGGACAAACATCGTATTATTGAACACTTCGTGAGAAAAGACAGGCTTGAGCATTATTCTGTTGAAAACAGCTAAACCTAAAGGGTCAAGATGTCGTGGTCGACGAAGAGAAAAGTTTCAAGACAGTGTGGTATCCTGGCTAAGAATAGATTTGACAGTGGATAATGCTGACTGTAGCTCGCAAACAGGACGTTTGAAGAGAGAAGGTCGCTAACTTTACACGTCACTCCAGCAGATGATGATGATAATTAGACAAATAATGCTCTTTATGAAACAAGGCAAAACGAGGCTTTTGTTGTTGACTTCAGAGTAGCGAAACATCAGTTGAGAACAATCACGGGATAAAAAAAAAACATTATTGGTTTTTTAAACTCTAACAAACCTGGTTATAAAATGACCAGCCATAACAATACTTATTTATATTAAAAAAT
>BMAT01000942.1:143474-155205 GCA_019649035.1 Elysia marginata | reverse complement strand
AAAAAAAAAACAGCCTCAATTTATTGTGTTGACTCAAGAAACCAAGCAGTCTTTTCGTGTATATGTTATAAAAAGTTCGTAGGCACACAACATCACTAATGAAAGTTTCCCCAAGTTTACTTTTTTTTCTGATGATACCAGTCTTTATGTAATTCTAAATGCATGTTATCTACGTAGTTTTTCTTAGAAGTAATACACTATAAATTGACTCTAGCCCCATCAAAAAACCTACGCAGTAAGAATCTTCATTGAAATAAATGTTAGCGCAACCAAAATCCCACCCAAGAAAGGACATTCATTTTTTTTCCGAAAAAGAAATGCCTGTATTTTTACTATGTTCATGAGTATTGTCCCTTTTATGGTAGTGTTGTTGGTTTTTCACAACGTAGAAATAGATAGGTTTCTGCGCAATGTCTGTCATCTCCAGCCTCTGGGGCCAACCGCTAGGTCGAGCTCTGGCGACAGGTCAGTAAAACATTATGTTGGAAAAAAGAAGTAAAAAAAGGGAAGAAGGGAGCAGGAGGAGGAGTAATAGGAGAATTTAAAAAAAAAGCAAGATGAGGAATAGAGGAAGAAGATGACGACGACGACAAAGAAGAAGAAGAAGAACAACAACAACAAGAACAAAAAAAACAAGAACAAGAAGTAGAAAAAGAAGAGGAAAGAAGTAGAAGAGACAGAGCAAGAAAAAAGAAAGAGAAATAAAGATTTATGTTTAGAATGGGTAAGCGGAAGAGATAGGAAAAGTGTGTGAAGCTTAAAATAGACGTAAAAATAAAAAAAAAGAGACGAAGGACATATAAAACATGATTAGAGGTAGAGAGGATAAAAAGAAAAAAAGAAGAAATAATAGAGTTTGAAGAAATAAAGAGGCAAAAGTGGAACTCAAAATAAGAGCAAACAAAAATAAAAAAAAATGTTAAGAAGTTAAAAAAAATTGAGGAAAAAATAGAGAGCTTTAGAAAGAGAGACTAGAAAAAAATAAAATGAGGCAAAGACAGACGCCACGAATGAGTGTAAGAGATTGTCTAAAATCAGAGTTCTTCAACAAGAATTACTCATTTCTGGAATAAAACTGAAAACACAAGTAAAACAATCCGCATGACATGGCCTCACACAAATTAATAATTATAACACGCACAGACAGAAACAGGAAACAGATAAATGTTTAGACTGGGAGGGAAACTTGGCAGAAAAAAAACCTGATGACAGACCTTTTCCGAATGCTCGAGGTCTCTCTTTCCTTACCAGTCATTGTGAGCTTTTTACAAAATAAAGTAAATGCCTGAGATTGGACTTCGCTAACACTAGCTTTCGGTGAGCCTGTCCGGTTTGCCATTTCTGGACATAGCTTAGCTCTACAATGTCTGAAAACCGTTATTTACTGGCTATAGTCATTTGATTTATACCACTGACTTTTGCCATTTTGAAATGCGTATTTTCATACCGACTGGATCTGCACACAACTTTAAATCATCCCGAGATTAAAACTGTTTTTTCAAAAGTTTATTTTCCATTTCTCGGTTTTCATCCCCCATATCTTTCTCTTTCCCTTTCCCTTCTCTCTTTCTCTCTCTCTCTCTCTCTCTCTCTCTCTCTCTCTCGTTCTCTCTCTTCTTTTATCCATCTATCCATCATTTTTTTTACTATCATTCTCTTATTTTTACTTCCTCTTTTGTCACGATCATTACAATCACCATGTCTCTGATCTGCTTCTGCCTCAAACTCAATCTTATTCAACGAATCCTCTATCTCCCGCCAGAAAGTTGTATAGAGGACAAAAGTGTTGATTAAAATTATAAGACACAATAGTTTTTATTTAAGTTTTTCTAAATACCAGAATTTTACACAACACAAAATTTTTTGTTTGCATATTGATTGCCCAAGTTTTTTCGCTGTCCAGTCTTTACTATAGCCAGTGCAGTCAGATGGCAAGGGTAAGAAAAATTCCGAAATTGTATTTCACCGGACATGCAGCTTAAAAAACCTCAAAGGCCGATCGCTTAGGTCTTGTTCTTGTGTCACGACTTTGTAACTTCAAGTTTGCTCTTTATAAAATCTTTAATGATGATAATGATAATGATGTCGACGTCGATTATGGATCAACCCGTAATAATGTCATGGATGCCAATATTAGCGCGTTAACGTTACTTGAAATGGGCTATTGGTGAGCGGCAATTGTTTTATTTGTTATTGGCATTATACAAGTTCTTTTTACTGAAAAAAATACATGTAGCAACACTATCAACTTAATTAAATGTTTATTATGATGGTAAAATGATAGTGATAGTAGTGATAGTGAAGGCGACGACAATGATAAATTTGATAAACATATTAATGATGTTTACAAAGTTAAAAATGACGAGAATGACTATAACGATAATGTTGATAATGATGATGATGATGATAATGGTGATGATGATACGATGAAGAAGAAGAAGAAGAAGAAGAAGAAAATGATGATGATGATGATGATGATGATGCTGATACGATGAAGAAGAAGAAGAAGAAGATGATGATGATGATGATGATGATGACCACGACACTGATGACGATGATGATGATGAAACTGTCGATAGTGATGACAACGGAAGATCATGATATAGAATTAATAATACGATATATAATGAACGAATGACATTTTTGCCACGCCGTTTAACAAACACGTACTGAAAATAAGGTCAAAGAAAACTTTTTTTCTTTCTTATATTCCTGAACTAAAGTTAGAGCAAAAGTGAAGAGGCGGAGATCGCTTCAGAAGAATGACGCTAAGTATTCATTTATCAAGGAGAGACCTTTACATGAGAAACAGCAATCAGCATGCCCCTCTAGTGCGAGGAAATGTTGACAAGTGAGACCTCCAATACCATAACCAAAGGCTGAGCCTCTGTGAAATTAGTGAGTGGGAACTAACAACAGAACTGTTTGGGATTACAGCCGTGCCCTCCTCATACAGATTTAATTCAATCGTAGGGAAAACTAATATCACTTGTACTGTTGGACTGGTGAAGTGCGTTTGCAAAGCAATGGCAAATATAAGATGTAGCAAGTGACCCCGGCAGATGATATGACTGCTGCCGACTGTTCTGGACTTGAAGACGTCTAAGAAGATCCAATCTGAGAGATTAGATCCTGGGTTGGGAGAAAATAGGCAATTTTCTTTTGGTTCTGGACATGAATAGCGTTGAGGAAAGAAAGAGAAGGGGATAGAAGGCAGGAAATATAGATAAATACGATTGGCAGACGTTTGAGAGGGATGAAAATAGAAAGTGAAAATTCGGAATAAATGAGAAGAAGAAGAAGAAGAAGAAGAAGAAGAAGAAGAAGAAGAAGGAGGAGGAGGACGCTAAAATATGTTTCTAGAAATAGGTAAAGAATGAAAGTTCTAAACCGATATGAATAAAATGAAAGTTTGCAATAAAAACTGTATACATTGATGAGTAGTTGAAGCGACAAAAACTTTATGGTCGGCTGACCTCAAAGTGTTTTTCCACCTGATTTTGCTAATTGTAACTGCATATTTTTACCTCTAAAAACTATATATATAAAGATAAGGATGTCTCTATAATATAAGAGTTCAATATTTCGTACTCCCGATTTCTACACAATGCAAAACAGGCTCCATCAAAGACAAAGAAGCAAAAAAAATGTCCGAAAATAGACTGGGACAGGGAAGAAGTAGCAGGGGTGCAAAATTGAAGCCCACCGCTGAAACAGATATTGGTTAGTGCGGATAGAGCTGGTCAGAAACACAGAGTACGATTCCCACGTTATCCGAAGGGTCATCTCATGAGAAGGACGCCACCATCCATCTTAAGAGTGGCCAGCACGCGGCTCGCAGTAGACTCTCATCACATTAAAGCGTGTTCCAGTGGAGAGCAGGGATCCTTTTTTATCACTGCTGCCTCTGACATCTCATTACATTTTGCTCCTTGTGATATTGACAGGCCAGTAAACCTGCAAGATTTTTTCTTACCCCGGTCACTCGTGAAACGTCCAGGCGTTTAATGGAAACAAAAGAAAGCTTTTAGTTGCTTTGTTCTGCTTGATAGAACCAGCAATCAAACTCAACAACTCACGCTCTTACTTCTGTGGAAAATGTCAAGGAATAGAAAAGAACCAGTCACCAATACTCAATGTTTCTAATTACCTGGATAGGGATGCTTACAGTTAAACGAAATTCTCTAGATCATTTACGAATAAACAACTCTAGCGGTTCGAAGATTACAGTTAGTTTGAACATCACAGGATCAACATTTCTCTTTTTTCTTGTACTTTCACTAAAGCATTCTTTATCCTACTTCTCTATGAATAATTGACAACACCACTATCATTTCTGCAACTATCAATACTACAACAACAACAACTACTACTACTACTACTACCACTGCTACACTGCGGCTACTATAACTATTACTCCTTGAACTACTAATACTACAACTACTACTACTACTACTACTACTACTACTACTACTACTACTACTACTACTACTACTCCTACTACTCCTACTACTACTACTACTACTACTACTACTACTACTACTACTCCTATCACTTACAGGAATTAAATGACTTTGATAGCTTTTATATCATGATATTTCATACTAACACCACATGTCCTTTTTTTATAGTGAACAGGGCGGTTTTGGCTCTGTCAATTTAGGGCTGAGTTCAGGTTTTCAAAAGCGATGTATTTCACAAAGTACCTGAGATATTACTAATGAATATGAAGAATTAGACCTACGCAAAATCTGTGTACAAAAAATTCGGACGAACGAAAAAGCTTTAGAACTATATCACTTGAATTTAGAAGTTGTTTAAGAAGGGAAAGGGCTCCCGTGGGTCATTAATATTTTTAAGGTGTCAAGGAGTCGGTTTTAGAGCCAAATTTAAAACAAAATTGTATAAAAAAGTTAAATTTCATAGAACGAAAAGGAACATTTGTGTTTACAATTGTAGAATGAAGGGAATATGTACGTGCTCAAGTTGTATAATTCATTTAGGTTTCGATGTGTTTCTGTGTCAGTCACCGTATTTTTAAACTGATTTTAATAACATTGCATCGGTTGTTTTAAGACATTTGTTGCAAGATACGGTCGCTCTCTAGAGAATTAGAGAATAGAGGAGGAAAGATGTACTCATCTCAAAGCCAGACAGAGAGAGAGATGGGGAGAGCGATAGCGTTTTAGACACTTAGCCAAGATTGGACTGTGCAGGCCATGGCCAAGATTAGTGTCTCATGGTTTGGGAAACGAACACAAAACACTCTGAGATTTCGAGCCTTTTCAAAGGCAATGAACTGGAAACATCTCCAGAGCTCTAACACGTCGCGGTCCAATTTACTAATGTTATTCGTTGTTTGCCATAGGGACTTTTACGACTTGTGTGGTATTTTATTTGCTTTCCAGTTTTTGTCTTTTTTTAATTTGGCAAGGAAGATTATATAAGACAAGCAGGGAAAAAGCTAAAATAAGAGGAAAGAAGGAAAAAGAGAGAGAGAGAGAGGGGCGATCAGACAGAGGTAAAGACAAACAGAGGATTATAAACAGAGAAAGATAGTAAAAGAGGGGAGAGAGACACAGAGAGAGAGAGAGAGAGAGAGAGAGAGAGAGCGAGAGAGACTGGAGGTAAAGAAGGAAAGAGAGGTTAATTAAGAGATTTAATGAAGACTCGTCGCAACCTTCATGAAACAAGCAATGTAGAAGGAATTTCACACACATCAAATAAGAACGGTGGAACACACATGAATAAACAAGTGTCGCCCGCTTCTCAAGTTGGTTTTTTATTTTAAAAAAAATCTAAGTTAGATCTAGACCTAGATTATAGAAAAATATAACTTAGGTCTAGGCATCAATTAACGTACTCTATATTTGCCTCTACATCCAGAAGATATCTTGATTTAGAGTCGGAATAAGACCTTTATCTAGCTTAGGTTTTGGGTGCCTTTTTCCCTTTTCGGGTCTACGTGTCATGTTTTTTTTCTTTCTGGTTTAGCCTATGACCGCTAGCCTGTTCTAGTTTTTTTTTAAGGTAAAGAGCCATTTCAGGTAAACATCAAATTAATTTGAATTTTATACTATACTAGTAGTTTTCCCCGTTTAATGAACGGAATGGGGTTATTCTTTAAAAAAAAAGATCCCTTAACTGAGATGAGAGAAGACAGGAATGCCCACGCAATAAATGATGTGTTTTTCTTACTAATATTATTGATTGTTGCTGTTTATATCGTATTTGTCATTCAATAGTGTTCACTTTGTAAACTAATACAGGATGACAATAAGAAAATAGGAGGGATACTATATCAGTCCTTCAATTTTTAATTTTAAAAAAAGTTTTATTTTTTTTGTTATTTTAAATTCGTCTACATGTTGGTCTGTGCCGAATGTGTGTGGCTAAAGCAGTTAAGGCATCTTACAGAGTTCACCGATTCACTAGAATGTTTGAACATAAATACAAAACAATTTTTCAACAGTACCACCTTCTATTTTTAGGAAATGGAAAGTAAGATCGATCTAGATCTAGAGATTCTAGACTTAAGAGATCTACATTTTTTTTCTTAAGGCCGAAGCTACAATGATGAAATTCACATCAACAAATTATTAACAGGTCTGATCTTGAAAGGTAATCAAAACACTTAACTGGCCTTAAAACTTTACAATACACTGTATAAATAGATCGAGACCAAGACCGAACGTCTAGATAAGATAGACTTATAATTCTAGATATAGAATTAGATCAAGATCACCTGTAATCTGGAGGTTCTACTGTTCACAGTTCTTTTTTACCTTCATTTGAACGCATTCGGACATTCCTTCCAAGGCCAAAGTATTTTCTTCTCCTCTTAGGCATTTTGATGATGAAAGGTCAGAGTTTAGCGGTGTGTACACTTAATTGAGTGATTGCGCATATTATCAAATGGTTCAATAACCTAAATTTTGTGAAATCGACAATGGGAAGATACGAAGAAAATAAGGGAGATCTCCGTTTATTCAACAAATTAAATGATGTTTACTTATATAAAAAACTAGCTGACTGCCCTGCCCGTTATGCTATTGTATGCCAGGTTTTAGGAGGCAGTGTTTCTTAATTTGTGCGTTAAAAGGCAAAGCTGTAAATCGATTGTGCATTCACCTAAAAATTGGAATGTTGTACTGTGAATAGTTTTTTTTAATTAGCTTGGAGCATAAGCATTACATTGAGGTTGAATTTTAGTTCTAAAGAGCTCTTTGATTTGTTTATTTTTTGCATTGATAGATTGATACGAGGCAATATGGACATAGTAGACGTGAGTCATTCGTATCTAAAAATAAAACATTATGGCAAGTCTCCGTATCCTGTGATTGAAGGGAAACATACGAAATGAGAAGTCTCACCATGAGGGTGAGAATGAGAAGTCTCACCGTTGAGGTGCAATCGAGAACGTTTTCTCTTCATATCAGGTGTATAGTGCCCAAAGTTACTACCTCTTTTTCTTTTGGGCATATTTTTACTTTTAATATGGACTCTGAGTCTAGGCTTTAGATTAGAAGCTAGAATCTAGATCTAGATCTGGATCGAGATTAGGTTCAATGTTTATATTTGTTCAAAGACAAAGGCTGTTCAAAAGTCC
Organism: Elysia marginata; assembly: GCA_019649035.1. Classification (NCBI taxonomy): domain Eukaryota; kingdom Metazoa; phylum Mollusca; class Gastropoda; family Plakobranchidae; genus Elysia; species Elysia marginata. The sequence goes on along the minus strand of BMAT01000942.1, from coordinate 147,596 downwards.
TAGGACGCAATCCATGATCAAACCAATTAGATCAATTTGTGGCCTTTAGACAAAAGACCGGCGTTAATTTCTAGATCTAAAATTGATACACTATATGTGTAAAAGAGGATTTTTCCAATGGAATACATTGGCTACAAATAAGCCCATTGAACATTTTTTCTAGATCTAGAAGATGAAGATTCTAAAGTAGACATGAAAAGAGTAACCTTAAAGGATTACGAACCAAAAAACTTTAGGCCGAGAATTCTCATAGTTGCGGAAAATGTGAAATTGCCTACACCAAATCAGAACACAGAGTAGTTTTTTCATGAATTTCAGTGAAAACCACATCTAAATCAGTTATGTGGTTATGAAGAAGAGTGAGAGTGATTGGAGTTCAATTGAAAGCCTATCATTACATAGATAAGAGAGAAAATCGCGTTGCGCTCAAACAAAACAACCGGCAACAGAGAGAGATTAGAAAACGAAAGATTGAGGGGGTCAATATATCATTTTGTACAAGTTAGTATATATACCATGTTAAAAGAAAGAAGTCTCAGTACACGTGTACTCACGACGCAAACGCTTCTTAAGTTTTGACGTGCTTTAAACTTGAATTAAAATGTTACTTTAAGTTAAACAACTTACTACTTAACCAAGTGAAAACTAAATTATTTTAAGATATTCGTTTATAGAGATATAGAATGACATTTAAAACTTGTGTTTTTGAAACAAAACTGAATTCAGTCTCATAGTTAGTAAAAAACTTTGATTGGCCCAAATCAAGCTATCAATCACAGTATTAAAATGGACATGAAGAGCGAATGTTTGACATGGACAATAGAAAGAAACTTTAGTAAAACCTCTGCATTAAACTGATGTTACGTGAGAATAACCCACAAATAAATAAATCTTTTTACATGGTTTAAACATTCTCGGGAAAGATGAGCAGTAGCAAGTGAAACAAAACAGTCAGAGTAAAGGTAAGGGGTGAGTGAGGATAACAATGCCTTGTTCCTTTTTTTCAAATTTATAAACACAATTGTAATAGTGTCTATAAAATTAACATTTGGGTTAAAAAGGAAAATTAAAAAAAACCAACTCCAGAGATGAATACAGTGCATCGTTAAAACGAAAAGGAAAACAGGAATCAGGCTGGTGATACCGTCGGGGCAATCTAGATCTTGCGTATTACGTCCTGTATCGCGCGACGACAACGTAAAGAAAATAGCGGCCTGAAAAGCGACACAGTAGCATTAAATTAAAAGCATCGACGCCGCAAAGAAACTGATAGGCAGTATCCTTCGCCGCCCGTCTCATCTGAAGCTGTCTAGCGTGGCGTCGCAGTGTCTGAAGTTTGTTGTGCATTTTCTTGTCGTTTTAAACTATTTTTTTCTGTTGTCTAGGCCTAGCTGGTTATTCTAGACCAAGCTCATCTCCCTCCCACCGGCTCAGGTTTCCAGGGTCCTGCGGCAAACAGTGATAACCACAACAGAATAATGGCGAAACTGGGGTTTTTTAGAGGCGATAGGTGTGCCTGTTAATGGTCTTCAAGGGGGTGAGCGCTACACTGAATTGATAGAGCGAATTGCTTTTATTTCCTTTTCGAGACTATAATTAATTTTTTTTCTATCTCGGAGAAAAAAGATGCGGGTGAGAATGAAAGAGGGAGGGGATACAAATGGGTGGAAATGAGAAGCCCAGAGCCTTCGTGTGAGTAAACTTACAGTAGTAAGTTGTTGGGATTTAAAACGTACTAGATATGGTAAAGTGTATATGAAACTAGGGACATTTAAAATTGAAATTTTATGAGGGATGGGCCATAGAACGAAGAAGGCGTAATCGGGCAAAAATTACAAAGTAAACTTAATATGCTGATATCTGCAGTATTAATCTAAAATGGTCATGAAGTTATACAATTTTTCGAAGATGGTAAGCATTGGAAGTTCTCGAGAAAAACAATTGTAGGATAAAATCTATCTGGGGGGGACGCATAAGCAACGCTATATTATATAAAGAGTTACCAGTAGTATAGGTATACAAATTGCGAGGTAGGTTGATAGGTAGATAGATAACTAGCTGTATCTATATTTATATCAGATAAAAAGATAGAAAATTTGTCAGATCAAAAATGCGGGTACAAAAGCAATCTTCCACCTAGATAAGAGTATCGGAGAACGAGCTTAAGGTCCTCATCTTTTTTTCTTGGCAAACGGCATTAGGATGTAGTTTGCCATTGATTCCCCTCACCGCCTTTAGTTTCGTCGAGTGTTCGAAGACCTTGCAACCCATATAACTTACTGCTGGATAGGAACAGAGAAGCTCATAAAAAGTTCCTCGGACTGGGATTCGAACCGAGGACGTCTCGTATAGGGGTCAACTGACCTACCGCATAAGCCACCGCTCACCCTGAAAAGAATCTAGGCAGATGAACATGGATGATTTGTTATAAAATAGGCAGATAGATAGGTACAAATAGATAATTATATAGATTGATATGTATTAGTTATTTTTATGCATTTAGCGAGACCGGGTCTTCATCAATGTCTGTAAATGTCTACCTGAAGAGTACAGGAGCACGTAAAACCAGTGAATGGAACATTCTATCAGGTAGCAAGGCAATCTTATTTAACAGATTAGTATATAGATATCAGTTAGATAGATTAATAGATTGATTGATATCTATCGATAAATAGAAAGATAACAAGGTAGATAGATCGAGATGCCGTAAAACTTATGCCAGTTTTCATACGTGATTTAAAAGCCGGAATTTTCGCTCCACATCTTTTGGAAAAAATACATTCAGCATAAGAGGGTCCAATGAGACTCCTTTTCACAATTTCTACATTTACCTCAAATTTCAACGCGAATAAATAGGAAAAACACAATTAAATCTGTAAGAAATAAGATAAAACAGTAATTATAAAAAAATGCTTGACATACCTAAAATTCGAAGATCTTTTACTTTTGTTTTCTTTTAAGGTAACTGAAACTGTTCATTAAGAACCGACATTAACGTGGAGTAAGAAAGCACACACGCTGGAGCCAACCTATTGTCGTGTATGTGTCCTTCGTCTAGCGAACAGGTTGGTATAGATCGTGCAAATAAAACAGAATTGAATTTAGATTTTTCAATTCAAAAGTACTCATGCAAAGTCGCCTAGCATTTTTCCTAAAGTGCATTGCTATAATGGTCTGTGTAAGTGAAAAGAAATTCAGATCAGCGAATTTAAAACGCTATTGAAAGATTTAAAAAATAATGAGGAACACAAGTAATGCTACTATCATTGTTCTCTCTGTCTCTCTGTCTGTCTCTCTCTCTCTCTCTCTCTCTCTCTCTTATTTTTCTTTCTCTCTCTTTCTCTCTTTTTCTTTCTTTCCCCCCTCCACCCCACTCTCACTCTCTCTCTCTTTTTTTTCTTTCTCTCTCTCTCTCTTTTTTTCTTTCTCTCCCTCTCTCTCTGTCTGGCATCTGAAATGCTATCTGGCCTTTTTATTCACTCACATCTTTTTTTTTTTAATTTCCTCAAACGTAAGTCAACTGACAACCGTGACGGAAAACTTAATCCTCTGTAGCATCACTTTAAGGACGTTCACTTCCGCCCTAGGACCGGAAGTCATCACGACCTACGCGTGTCCACGGAAGGCTTCAGGCCACCACAAGAGACGCTGCAGAAGCCGTAAGAGACTGGTCAAGAGGAAGACTTCATCAAATAAATTTATAACATGCACTAAACCCCATCTCTACAACATGCATCCCAAAATTACAGAAACCGTACGTTTTATTTTCTTACAGATTGAAGAAGTTCAAGTATTAAAAGTCTCTAAGAGTCTGCAATATGGAGTCGACCAAATCATTATAAGTACTCAGCGATTTTTATCGCAGAGACACAATGAAGGCCGACAGAAGAGCCCCCGAGAAAAAATGACTTTGTTGATTGTTTTTTTTAATGATACTGTACACTACAAATAATGATGGAAGCCTAAACCAGGCAACTCTTTTCATACTCATCAAACAAGCTTCTGCAAAACATGACTTTAAATCCAACCAAGTTAAAGTACGTCTTCAAAGCAGCATGTGAATGAATTCATCATAGGTAGGCCTACTCCTGACTCAAAAGCCATGCATCGCATATTTTGGAC
>BMAT01000942.1:111060-129556 GCA_019649035.1 Elysia marginata | reverse complement strand
TGCAACAAAACAATAGAAGTGTTAGAAAGTATGAAAACAGATTATTTAAAAAACCAAGAAATTTACTTTTGTGCTAACAATTTCCTCAGTAGCTTTGTCAACAGATTCAAAACAAAAGCTAACGCCTATACTTATGATAGCCTGTAGCTGGAATATAAACAAGATGTTTATGAATGAAACAGAAGGTTAGGGTCCCATTTCAAACTGAACTGTTATTGCACTAGTAGCGTTCACATGCAATAATTAAAGCTTTTTTCAACTATCATCATTAAGGTGAAAATCTTTATAATTAAATATTTTTGTTAGATATATTTATTTCCATTTCGTCTGGTATTTAAATGATTTCACTTTTCTCTATAACAAAAAAAAATATGAATATACTATATTTAAATGAGCATTAATTTTAAGTATATGTGCATTTTCTCAATCAAGGCTCGTTCAGAAATATCATAAAAGACTTGATATAGTTTATGGCAATAAGATGAAATGCAATACACCCAAACTAATGAATGACAAGAGAAACCAACAGACAGCTTACTTTAAAAGTTCAATGAATGGGAAGTTTAATATGTCTAGATGCATCTGCGGTGAGTTCTGGGGTAGATTCTTCTTCATTAACTTATAAATTTTATGCACAAATACGTTGTAGAGGGTAAGCCTTGTAATCTTCAAAAACAGAATACAGTTAAGACTTTAGCAGGTTAAAGCTTTGGGAAGTTTCAATTGATTTTGCATTAAACGTTTTGTGTCAAGATTCTGCATGTGTTATTTAATTTAACTTGTTTTTTAAATTATCATAGGTTGCCCGGAGACAATAATATCATTTTTTTAATGTATAAAAATCTTAACTTCGGAGTGATATAAATCTTCTTTATAGAACAACATACTCGAAGCGATATTCAAATAAAAGGCAGGTAATAGTTTATGGAAATAAGATAAAAAAAAAGGTACCGAAATTAATGAGTGGCAAGAGAAACCAACAGACAGCTTACTCTAAGATAGACACGAGAAAAATATCTACTCAATCTAGACATCTAAACACCAAAAGCTTCCATTTCTTCAAATCAAATGCCTCATCGCTCTCCGTCTGTGACGGATCTACTTTTAACGGGAGTTCCAATTTCAATCCTATGTACACAATCTTTGTCTCTGAATTATTTTCGTTTAAAATTGATCTGAACAGGGAAGTGAGAGAATAGCTGTAAGGGAAGATGGATTTTAGAAACACATGTTGGGTGTGTAATTCACCTAGATTCCCGCTGACACAAGGACGATGGGCTGGAAATCCAAAAGAATTTGAATCGATATTTTTTTGGTTCTTACAGTCGTATTCGCTGTTTGCTTAGTCAAGTTTGAATCGTAATTGAAATTAAGAAGTTTTACGTTGCTTATGCATTATTATCGGCGTATTGCCTTTTTTTAATGCATGTAGGTTTCTTTTCGTTTTCATTTTTTTCACCACTATAATTGCCACCACATAATGAGGCTAAAATTGTTTTAATTTAACCAAGTTTTACAAAAACATAGATATCCTCGAGGCATCTTTTGTAATAGATAGATTATAATTTTTAAGAGATATTGCTGCAGTCTTCATCACTAGAATCCTAAATTTTAAGGAAGCATTTCAATATAACTGTTACTTAAAGACGCGCCCCAATTAGTTTGTACCTTCCAAAAAAAAATCTCTAACGTGAAGTAACAGTTTCCTTAGTTACCATCAAAGTTTGGAAGAGAGTAAAGCTTAAGCCGATTCTATTGCAGACATGTGAAAGGCACCAGATATAATGATCCGGCGCTAGATATTATGGTTCAAACTCAGCTCTTGAAAAAATAGAAAGAGTTAAGCTATCGTACCCACATATTATGTGCGATATAATGTATTCCAGATTCACGAACCTGGATAGATAGTCGGGTATTCGACCAACCCAGGTTGTGCTAAATAATCTGAACTCTGTGCCGGCTGTTCCGGTCTAGACTGGGCTACTACTGGGCCGGCCGGCTGCAGCGGATGTGTCGATTCCAGCGAGTTCCCATACCTCTGAGACCAGGACCCGGTTTGGTCATCCATCAATGCCACTGGCCCCATGGTATCCACGGAGAGAGAGGGAGAAGGAGACTGCTAATTACTGCAGCAAGCTAGATACAACGCGGCTGGCGGTACCGATCAACTATTCATTTTCCCACAAACAATAAGCTGGGCTGTTTGTTAGTCTGAGGTAAACTACTCCCAAATATTGGGGGAAAAACCAAACCAAAATATAAAATAGCCCAAGGCAAAAAAAAAATTCTCGTATCCGATTCTTTTAAACACCAAGATCTAAAAAATTAAGATTTTGTGCGCATAATGTTTACAAAAATTGGTACCCGTTTTGTTTTTCAAGGGAGAGGTAAAAGTAACTGATTGACAAATAAGAACGAGAAAAAAAAACTTGTTTTATGATTGACAAGACAAACAACAATACATCGGTGATAAGCAAAATGTACGGGCCACTTATGGTTAATCTTTACCAATAAATATATCGCTAAAAAGTCATACATTTTGTGGCATGGCCTTCGAAACTGAGGACTCTCAATGAAAAATACAGATATCTAAAATATTGCACATCAATTCTTTCAAATTTTAGTCCCCTTTCTTGCTTTTCAGCTGCGTAAATTTGTTTTCTTTTGTCTATGTTGTTGAATCGTAATGCTTTCTTCATTTTACTGTTTTTGTTGTGCACACATGTAATACAAAAACTTCAAATGTTTGTTGATACTCTCACCGCTCGCATATAATAAAAAAAAAATCGCTGTTTCTCGGAATCGTGTTTAGAGTGTTTGGTTTGTACTTCAAGTTGAGAGATTGAGAACACGATCTTTGGTTATCACAGGACGCAACAACGATTAAGATAACGCGCACACAATACAACGAACTTAACTCTACAGGCCGCCATAGCTTCAAAAGGTTATAAAAGTCAAATGAGGGGGAATGATTATTACATTATGAAGCTGATAGAGGGACATGGCCATGAACTTATCTTCAAGTTTCTGCAGGTTAAAAATGCTGATTTTCTCAATGCTGCAATCTTGTGTGTTATTCTCTGTTTCAGTCTTTTTCTTGCTCTCTATCTCTCTTTCTTTCCTCTCTCTTTATTATCTAACTACCTATCAATAGTTCTATAACAATTTCTTTCTCTGTCTATCTATTTTAATACCTGTGTTATCTATCTCTTCCCCATCCTTTAACCCTAGTTCTTACTGAGCTTGTTCTTCATTTTGTCCTTTTTCTTTAACATTCTTATGTTAGCCCAGCTAGTATTCTCTGTATCTCTCTTCCCGAACAGGTCTCTTTTAATTTTATATCTAAAGGTGAGATTGAGAGCCCCGAATTTTTGTTTTCAACAATTTCCCTGATGCAAAGAAATCAAAGCCTTTATCTCTTTATCAGAGCCTCAAAGAGTTCATTTGCCTATAAGAGAGAAACGATGAAGCGCCCGCATGAATAAAGACAATGAAACGCCAATAAGTAGAGAGAAACGAGAAAACAAAAAGCAGCCAATCTGTAAAACTGGTTTGAACTTTATCTTGAGAGGAAAGCGAGAGAGAGAGACAGACAGACAGACAGAGACAGAGACAGTGAGATAGACAGACAGACAGACAGACAGACATAATTATACAGAGACAGAGAGAGAGGGATCAAGGATAAGGAATGTGAGTTAAAAAGATTAGACCTACATCTAGGTTTATGCAAGACAAACTAAGCAAGTTAAAGAACTTCTGGTTTCCCCACCACAGGCCGGCGGTAAGAGGTACGAAGTCCAGAGTTAGAGGTACGTTGGTAATTTATTAATATCTCAAGCCCTGTAAATGAAGAAGCCGTGAGAGATATCGCGCGCTTTGAACAGAGAGGCCTTGTCTCCAATTTAGAGCTTGTTACTCGTGATAAATCAGACCTACTTGCTGGAGGTACCTCTAGACCGGAGGTAGGAAGAACCTCTCTAGGGTACTCCGGGAGATCTGCGCTCAATGCACGCAGTATGCTCCGAATATGAAGATTTATAGCTCAAATAATTAGATCTGAAGGTTTCCTCCTCTTGCGCTTGGCGGATTCCAACCGTTTATACACAGTGGGAACCACAGGGTCATGGTTTGGATCAGTGGTTTTTGGTTTTGAGTCGGGTTTGTAGGAATTATCAAGAATTAAGACAGTTGAGTGTGGTTTCCCATGAAGATGGCTTGAAGTTCTTACCGGATTACTGTGAATTCCCAAAACGAATTTGGGGTGAGAGAGAGGAAAGTTGATTGCCCCCTTTTGGGACCTCATATCGTATTTTGGATTGTCTTAGGACAGTATTAAAAGCTTGGTCAATAATATTCGAACTTTAAGCTAAAGACCGTAATGTATCTTACATTGCTAGAATCTCTTGAAAGGAACACAGACACGTTCAGATATAGACATGAGGATGATTTTTTTTACCTTTGACAAAGTAAAAAGTCGTAACAAAAGATAATACCATAGAGCCGTTTAAAACATTAATCTAATTTTGATTACGAATTGCATTCTACATTTAACATTTAACTAAGAATATTTTAATAAAATGTTTATTCATTCAACAGATAGAGACTGGTTAAGCAATCATCTTTAAATTTTGTTCCATTTTTTTCAAGTTTAATTTATTGAAAGTTTTTATGAAAAATCAAATACTTGACATTTCACTACCAATCAAAACATTTAACTAAAGTAGTGATATAAATCTTTTTTAACGTTCCCAGTTACGCGGTGCTACTATTTCAAACTTTGACGCAGACCGCGAGATGCCATGAATTGATTCAGTTGGTAACCACTAACGTTATCATCTCCACATTTACAGAATAAAATCTAACAATCTTAAAGCACAGCTAAGACAAGACCCGTTGTTTTTTTATCACAATATTCTTAACTCTAAAAAACTAGAAACTCTACACCGAAAGAGGTTTCAAAAGTACATCTCGATAATAAGGAAATCTGGCAAACAGACAAATTTATCGCGGTGCCCTGAGTACGTTGTGCTACCGCTAGGTTATCTTTGCAAATTAGGCAAAGAGAACATTTATAGCATGCCTATTAAACTGTTAAAAACATCAATGAAGGAAAATCATTATGCCTAATTCCTTTTTAGGTTAAGACTAAAATGGACTCGGGTATAAGATGTCTATTTTAATCCACCTTTATAGCAATGAGCACGCTACTGGCAGCCTGTGAACGATTTTGCGGTGAATTTATAAGCTAATTGAAGAAAACTTTAAATGGCCACCAGAACAAGAACAATCGTCGGCATACACTAACCGTCCAGCATAACGTTGGTTTTTATTCGTTTTTTTTTCCTAGAGCCGAGCACAAGTAGAAAACCGGAGTTGGTACATGCAACATGTAGCCTGTCCCACTCAAAATGAATTGCTCTCTAATTATATGAAATAAAGAGACAAAAAACTGTCGCCCAAAGTTGCGGGCCTAGTTTTATCTACTGTGTTTGACAATGCTGAGTGAAGACAAACGATTTTATGCGCTTCGGGCCCGCTCAGGAGGACGAAGTCCACAGCGGGGGAAATCTAAGATGGCTGATGGACTAGCGGTACCGTCTTTCAATCGTATTCTGTAAAAACCACAGAAATCCAAAAATAGGCCTATTCTTGGATTTCTGTGAAGCAACGCTACCTATGGGTGTTACTACGTCATACTTTATTGTCGTCGGTGCGCAAGGTCTCTAATGGCTTCTTCTTCTGCTGATGCTGAGAAATTTTTACGTTGAGATAGCCAACTATTAAATATATTGCCTACAGAGAAACTAGTTGTAGTGGTTGCGCAGTGACATGTAGGTATCTTGTGAGTCCATGGGATGTGCAACGAAATTAACACACTATTTTATTATCCTGTTCATCATCATAATGTAACTTTTAAAACTTTTATAAGCATCACATTCTCACTGTCTGCTTCATAGTCAATATTACATCATTATAATCTGCATCTTCATGACAATCATTGATCAACATCTGAATCACCCATTGTCCTATTGACTTACTTGACTAAGGGCCTTTCGCATCTCAGTGCTCCGACTGGGACGCCTCGGCTGCTTCTCGAATCCTCGCTGTAAGCTTGGTCCACTCGTCTCTCTGCTGTGCTATAGATCTCAGGTGCTCTTGATCGTGGCTGCTTTTCAGTTGCAAGTTGCTGTTTATGATTCGGGAAAGGTCGTATAACAATAAAAATAATAATTATATTAATAATGATAATCATGATCATCATCATAATCATCATCATAGCTATTATTTGTACCACCAGAATAAAACTAAATGATTGGATAGTAAACTCAATTTTCACTGTTTATTTTCTTACACAGTCACACTGCTTCATAAGATAAATGATTATTGACATTGTCCTTAAATATTTAAGTACAGAAGAAAAATCAAATAAACATTAATATATGAATATCAAAGGAAAAACAAAGCACGTGTCGGCTTACATTGTTTAAGGTTCTGTACTCTATAATTTTGTAAAGTACTTTCCTTCGACTTTTATATATAGTTGTAATTCACACGCAAGACGTAACATATTAAAAAAACATATAATTATGAACCTTTCCTTACATATAATTTCATCAGCAATTTTGCGCCACAGCTTGTCCTTTATATAATCTGTTAGCTTACAGCTTGTTTTTTTTATCCCGCAAAGCTTTTGTAGATAGATGCTATCAATGTCTTGACATTCATTTTAAACAAAATCAATTTAGTGAGAAAAGCGGTTAAAGAAGGTTTTCTCTATACAAATGTGATGATGTGATAAAGTGCAGTTTTTAATACTTACAATAGCAGATCTACTACTGCCTATTCCCTTCTCACTCGGCGGACACAGAGATAATCCGGAAATGGTACTCAGAACTAGGCCGAGGATTAGCCGTTAAAGTACTGTTGATATGCTAATTAATAAAAGTTTGTTCATTTTCTTCTTTAAGGATTTATTTAATTTGCTCGTTTCTCCCCCGAAAACGGGCCGCTGATGAAAAAACATGTTTTTGTATTTTTTATTGCGATAAATTGGTTATTGTCATTCCTCCCTCCCCGCCCATGACGTCACACGGTGACACGATATTTTCCGGGATGGATAGGATTGAAGTGTTCTTAATGCAGCTGTTCATATTTACGAATATATTGCGTTTGACTATCAAAATGTCGGACACTACCGGAAGTTTGAGTAAAACTCATTTGTCCGCAGATATACGCTGATCCATAACACAAAAAAGTTGTACTTCAACTTCCGGGAGTGCCGTTATTTTTATAGTAAAACGCAATATTTCCGAACTGTGTATAAGATGCAATAAGTACTGTTGAACACTGGTAGCGTGTATTATCTCTGTGTGATTAGTTGGTGTTCATACGGGGAGTTTTTTTCCATTTCGGGCCAAGTTGACAAGGATACAAAAATCAGTTTTCTACTTGTGCTCGCATTAGGACTTAGTTATAACTTGTCACAGTTTATAGCTGAAAGTTTTAGACTCGGGACCGAGTTTTGTGACCAATGGCGTTTGAACAAGACGCATCATATACTCTTGGCAATAAGTAATTCATTTTACTTACCAAAATACTCGGCATTATATTATTTCTTGGATATTTTGTTTCCGAGAAATACGCGAAACATTGCGTAAGTTTAGTCATGGGTTGAAACTGCTCCACCCCATCCTTTGACCCTTGACGAGCTCAAATCTCTACACAACATATCTCACAGTGTTATCGCCAATACCATCATCACTGTCATTCCACCCAAGTCAGCCAGGGTTTATGAGCAGGGCACTTACAATGCCAATCTCAGAAAGCTCCCCGATCTGATGCTGGGTTATGGAAATTCACAGCCACAGTCCTAAACTCCTAGGATTTCGCCTGCTATGCCGATGGGGTGCTAAAACCAGCCCAGGAATGTTCCTCCAAGGTACATGGTTGCAGGGAGTCTGGCCGGGGTATTTCACTTCTTACAACCCTCTTTGTGTCAAACTAGCTTGGGCCAGAAAGAACGGTTCAATCCATACCATTCCTGATTATATTTGACTGGACGTTCCTTTCTCTTTGCAATAGTTATAAGGCAGAAACTGAGTTTGGCAAACCACTACAGTAGAGAGCTAGAGGAGATGCTTCAATTCGAAAGGGGGCTTGATTGCCATTTTCGTTCAAAATAAATAGAAGGAACGTGAAATCAAACTTTACGCCACATGGATTTTAAAATTCTCTAATTTGTGAATCTCGAATACAGAAACGGCTTCATGCAAAAATCAAGCTGTAAATCACAACTTAGTTTCCCTTTTTTGTCCTGAAAAGACCTATTTGCTAAATTTACCATTAAATTTAAGCTTTGAACTAAATAACTTTATTCCTGTTACACAGTCAGAGAAAAGAAAAAAAAGGAAAACTAACCACTTTCAACAGTTTTTATCAAACGTATGTTAGTGAAGAAAAGAGAAAAAAAAAGAAAATTAAAGGAAAACCAAAACTTAAATTAAAGGCTTTTAATTCGGGCCGGAAGCCGACTTCTAGTCTCCCCGAAGACGTCAGGGAACGTAGGGATGAGCGAGTGAAGTGATGCCACGTCAGACAATCCTCTCGCCGAGGGACATCATCAGAGACAAGCAGAATGATGGAGGGTGTGAGAGTTACCGTTCTGAAAATCCCTGCTCGCACTTCGCGCTAGATGGAGCTATTCAATATAGCATCGCAGATCTTGTCCTAATGAGGCTCTTTAGTTTGGGTGGGTAGGAAAGAAGTGGAAATTCCAACTCGTTGAGGATTTTTTTAGTTTTAAACTCTTTTTCTCCCTTTAAGATTTATCGATTTGAAGACATTCTTTACCTAGAACTTTAACAAATTTTAGTACGGAAACTGGAAAGTAGGGCCTAATCATGATTATGCAAGAAACATCGTCCTAAAAACGTAAATCATTCTTTTAATCACGTTCTTGGCTTGGTTTGTTGATGCTTGCTCATCAATCGTGTAAAGTAGAATAGAATGAGGTTTGTTGCTATCAATAAAAGTATTACAGTTTGGTACCGACCTGATTAGAAGAACTTGTTAAAGACGAAGCTTTGAAATTTACCATAAACGATTGTGAGGGTTTCAAACCAGGACAACTGGTCTTTGCAAATTTTAGGGCGAGCATTGGACCCAGAAGCTATTGACTCTGTGGTTTTCATACTTTAAGTTGATTACTGAAGAGAGTTACTGAATTTTGCAATTTGCTAGACATACCTCTCCATTTCTAAAGGTGAACACACACAAAAAAACTACACTGAAAGGAATGAGATGCTTTTCCTTTACAGAAAGTTTGATAGTATTCCTAGTTTTTGTTTTTCTTTTGTTTGGACAACTTGTAGGAGACTAGAGTAGAAGAATCAAAAAGTTGTGGCTATAGGCAACACTCATGCAGCTCTTAGTTATGCTCATTGCAATATTTCCCCTCTCCCTGAAATATTGCTTAGTTGATATCGTCGTGTTTATACAATTACAAATTAAATTATAATGTAAAAACATATCAAGACTAGTGTCGGTTAGGTTTCTAACTTTCTAAAACAAAAACGAAAGGCCTGTTGTAATTTTTTGTCTTTTAATAATTTATTTCATAAAAGAGGTAGCTTCATGACCTTCCAAGATATCAGTATCTGAGGTACCTGTGTTTGCTAGCTTGCCATCAAAGTTTGGGGTTTCATTTATTTTATGAAGTTAAAACCCATGGCCTAGCACAAACAAACAAATTTTTCAAGTCGAGCAAAGTTAGACCAACTTCTCTCTCTCTCTCTCTCTCTCTCTCTCTCTCTCTCTCCATCTCTCGCTTTCTTTCTCTCTCACTTTAGTCTTTCCCTTTCTTCGTCTCTATCATCTCTTCGTTATTTTGCGTCTCTATTTGTATCTCTACCCCTTTTTCTCGCTCTTTTGCCTTTCAACCGAAGAACTGTTAGCTTTACCTTAACCCTTTTAGAATAATTAGGTTGTTGCTTTTTTCATTCTCTATAAGCGATCTTTACTCTTCAACACAACAGTGGATTCAGAGAGCAAATGCTAATGAAACAAAAAAAAACTATCATGTTAAATACGATTCCAATACTAAATAAAAGAAGACAAAATAAAGATAATGAAGAAATGGGGTGGATCGTAAATGGTGCAAAGATCGCCCCAAATATAATATCATCTTCCAGAAGACCTAGACGAGACTATCGCCAAGTCCTAAAGATTTACGATCGCCCAGACTTTCCTTTTTCCTCCTCGCTCTGCCGCAAAAAGCCTCAACGTGAGCTATTAACGTCCGCAGTGAAACTGTTGTGGCAAGAGATGGCATTCTGGCACTCAATAGCCCGAATACAGTAAGAAGGAGACAGAGAGTGAGCTTTAAACAAGTCTGGGTCTTTGAGAGACAGGAAGAGAGGTAGAGGAAGAGACAGACAGAGAGAGAGAGAGAGAAGAGAGGATAAATACAAAGGAATTTTTCAAAAAATTAATACCTGTGTAAACTATGATAATATAATTTTGTTTTCTCTGCTGAAGAATTATTCTTTTTACTAAATTGCAGTTTTTTACATAGCTATTGAATTTGTGGGGATTTGCTCACATGATCTAACCTCATTTATCACATTCAGTATTCTCCTCACGACTTCAATCTGTACCCTACAATTAGGTCAAATTTTATTATGTGGCTTTTAACCTTCAGTAAAAATTATTTTCGTGCTCCTGTTGCACATAATTATAGATCAAATTTATTATCAAATAGCTGTTTCGTGAAATCTTATACATGAAGGTGTCTCTGACTTCCGAAATTCAATTTTAATTTTGTACTATAATATCTGTGTGCACTAGCTAAAAACTCACATTATTTTGAAATGCATTTAATTGAATTAATAATTTAAACGTGGGAAAATTAACCTCATTGACCTCTTCTAGTCATGATTTCGTCCTATGGGCTATACACCTATCAATGCATTATAATTATAGTGAGGAAAAACAGCATGCCATTGTTTTAAATATTACTCTTAAAAGCTAAAAATTTAAGTTTACATTAATCATAAAATATCAAATTCTTTTCTTTTTAAAACGTTTTTTTTTCTTTCAGCTGCTTCACTGCTCTATGCCTAATGGTACATGTTAAACAACAAAAGTGCAAGTTGTAACATGAAACCAGCATTCTTTAACGTTTGGTTTTAAACGTAAAAGCTGAAAACATTAATTTTTTATCTTATCTGAAAAAAGTGCAAATTAGCTTCGGGATATCTAGTTTAAATTAAAACAAAATTTCAAAAATTACAAGTTGAGACAAACTGCAAGTTATATTAGGTAAAAAATTAAGGATTTTTGTTTCCGTTAAAACTATTTATTAGATGCTACACTTAAAAAAAATAAACGAAAGGCAGTCAAAAATAATGTTGCAATAAAACGTATTTTTTAAAAAACACCTTTGAGGTTCTTCTATTTAGGTAAGAATAGATTCAAGTCAAACACAAACAATATTTATCCGCCGCCGCCGACTGCTCTAACGGCGACAGGCAGCTCGGCGTGGCCGTACTATCACCTTGATAACAGACACAAGGAACCCGGCCTGGAAGATGCTGGAATATTAATGGCTCACGAGGGGGTATCAAGCCACCGCGAAATGGCCAAACCCAGGGCTGTTAAACACCTCACCTTCTCACCTCACACGCACCATTGTATACACACTACCATGGTTGGAGCGCTAACAGGCATTCAGTTTGATCTAGACTCGTTGATCAAAGCATCCTCTCCGACGGCATTGATCTTTTTCTTGATGTATAGACTCTCTCAACGTTGGTACTAATAATAACCAATTCAAAAGTGCCTTTTCGAAGATGCAATCATCCGTAGGAATCCGACTAAAGAGTGGGGATTTAGACTTAACCATAAACAATGTCCAAGGCTGACACCAGAGGTTTGACGAGGTCACTGACAGAAGCGACCAACAGATGATGGCCCTTGGTCACTCCTTTTCCCGATGGTGACATGACTGCAACTGCAATTGGTGTTGATTAAGTTGAAGCTGATGAAGGAAGACCTTTTTATAAGATTTGGGCTTGCAAAAAAGAAAACACGATTCGTATTACAATGTAGGCATTGCATACTTTATAACTAAAATTGCACAATGAAAGTTTTTAATTAAATAAAAAATCATGTAGTTTCCATCCAGTCAAAATTATAACCCATCAAAGGCTCACGTCACCAAAATTTCTATAAAAGGTATCTCTCCTTTTCTTTTTTACGCTGTCTTTGTTCCTTTTCCCTTTACCCTCCTTACCTCATTTTCGTTTGTTCTTCATTCGGCTTTCCCATATTTTTTCATCTTTTTTATTCTTCCTAAACTACCAGCCCCTTCCTCTATTGTCTTTCTTCTGCCCTTTTCCTTGGTTGGGCCTATCCGCTTGTCTTGCCAGCGTCTAGTGTACCTAGTTTATGATCTCTCTAACTCTGTAGAGACGCAATCCCTGAACAGAATTTCGAAAAAACAACGCCCGTTACAGCCTGCTACAAGGATCGGGTGTACCCGGGGAATTAACCCTAGACCTGGATTTACGGCCTGGCAGACCTTGACTTCGCGTGTTCCCAGAGAATATGGCACTCTCTGGCATCCTGGAACATCGGGCGCATTAGCAGAGGCACTGAGGAGTTGCACTAGGATCCCAGACACGTGCACACATGCTTGGCCTCAGTATCCTCCCCTAGTTAAAAAGTTTGAGACAGCGTCGACCAGGTCTTGACACCGTTGTGAGTGCGGTTTTGAAGTGACCCGCGTCCCAGGTTGCCACGTAATGTGGTGCAGAGATGAGGTCATGTCTTGTAAATTTTAACCCTTATTAATATAATGAGTTAGTGCATGTTTCCACAATGTGCACAAAAATAGAGATAAATAACACCCAACGTGGGAAAATAAAGTTTTTAAAACTGTAAAGTATTTATTAGATGTTTTTGAACGACAAGATAGGTAACCCGTCCTATCGACAATAGATTAAAATTGATTATAATAAAACTGCTTATTTGATTAAAAACAACTTTCTCGATATGTAAATAAACTCAAACACAGGCACAATGGATAATTATATTTTAATTGAGTCATATATGAATGATTCAACAAAATGGTCACTAATATTAATACATGTCTTGGTTACGACATTACGAGAAGTACAACCATCATTTTTTTAAAAATCAGTACCACAAACAATATCGCAACACGCCTAACAACATTGCAGCTACCACCACCACCACAACGACTAACGCCAACAGTGGCAACGACAGCTACAACAATATACTCCACCACCTAAGTCCTTACCACCAGCACCAACAGCCAGTAAGGATGACGTGACGACGGCAGCTGCCAGCCAGCAGCGTGAGTGAATTATCTACTAAGAGCAGCTTGACAAGCACCAGGCTATCGCTCGGCTATTTACTTCCAGTTCTGCCCAGACCTACACCGCATACCATGAGCACTGCTGCTGCAAGAGCTAAGATTTTAAAGGTTGCGATGAATGTGCTTCGGATCCCATGCTCAAGGTGCTCGACTCGGTTAGGCTAAACCTGATCTTACTGCCACGAAAAAAATCCTCTCACGCCAAATATAAAAAGATACGAAAGGAGTAGAGGAAGAAGCATTATGGAACTGGCGGCTGGTGCTGTCACTTCCGGTCAATTACTGCGCACAAGAACGCATTACGCACGTTGTCAGGGTCACGCGTCTGCTTCCGGCAGGCGATGCAGGTAGTGAGTTGGGGAAGTGGGGTGGTGTCTGGTGGCTGCCTTCATCATTTTAATGATGCAATGTTTTTCAAGAAAGAGGGGAAAAAAGCTACAATATTTTGATTCATTTTTCTTCTTTTTCGTTCGCTTTTTTTAATTGACAACCTCCACAATACCTAATTCCCTAGATTCCTTGTCACATAAGTTTCTTTTTTAAGTTTCTTGCCTTTTTCTGGAAATCTTTAAAATAGATGTTTCAAGTCTGTTTTCTCAATTTGCTACATATTATTTCCATATTTAGGGAGAAGAAATTTCCTGTTACCAATAAAGTATTAAGAATAAATAATAGAACATAACTAACTTAATGGTCTAATTCAGAAAACGTCCATGGAAATGGATGAAATGGGTAGGGCTAGTGCAGCATGAACTACACATATAAGTTGTTCACACAATCAGATGAAACATAGTATGCCATAAAAAAGGAAAAATGATTAAAATAGACATCTTATCTCGAACTTTCTGTATCCTATGGAACTTGGTAGATAAAATTTCTGTTTTCTATTTTCTAGTTTAAATAGGGTCTGCATTGGTCCTTAAGTTATTTATTCTGTGTACGGAGTTGCTTATTCACATTTTGAACTGCTCTTTAATGTAAATTACTTAGCATCCAATTTTATGCCGGTGGAAAAAAGGTAATAAACTATATCAATTACATGAATCCAAAACGAAGACAAAACAAAAAGAAAACAAAAATATTTTGATGCCTTTCTTCCAGTACTTAATTTACATCTCAGCAATGTCAAAATATTAAATTTTAAGTCAAGAGGCTTCTCAAAGATTCGAATATCCACCTCTCTGATTGAGAGCTAAGTTTTCACCATAATAGGCCTCCACATATCAGCGAATAAACACACAAAGAGGAATCTAGACATTTAAAGTGTCAACGTTAGAGGAAAGCAAGATTATGCTATTTTTTAAAGGATTTCATGGTGTATAAGTGGGCATAGGCTAACGGCAAAATTCTGAGACGAAACTGGCGCCAATCACCAAAACTTAAGAACCCCGGTGAGAGATCGAGATCCTTTTACTATGATGGCATGTGAGCAGAACATTGATATCGCAGCCACCCATGATTTCAATTTTAATCCTTAGGACGCCTGTTTTTTTTTCTGTCTGACAGTGTCTTTTTCAATTTCTTTGTATCTTTTATACTTTCTTATTGTCCATCGTCCCAAAAGGTTGACATGGCTGTATTGTACACATATTTGGATAGGTCTTGGGCCACCATTGGTCACAGTGGGTACCAGCAGATCCACGACAAAAGTAAATCGCAGCGGCTGGAAAGTCGGTGTTTGTCGGTCATGCTGGTGAACCTCTTGACATGTCTGCCATCTTTTGTTCTGTGTTTGTCTTTTGGTGTTATTTGTGACCCTGTTAAGGTACAAAGTGGAATTTTAAGAATTAAGTGGAATGTGCGCTTAATGTGTGTGTGAGAGACAGGGAGGGAGCGCAATAAATGAGAAAGGGACACAGAGAGAGAAAGACATACAGACAGACGGACATACAAACCGAAAGATGAATGTAATATTTAAGACAGAATTAGAGACGAAATTTACAAGTTAGTGAACTAACAAACCGCACAACAACAGAAAAAAACGTCTATGGAAAAGGATAAAAAGGCTAGGGCTAGCGCAGCATGAATTACACTTGTAAGTTGTTTAGACAATCATAATTATGGAACATAGTTTACCATATAAAACCAAGTTCATTTCAAGCAAAACAACTTAACCATCAATTAAAACTTATGCATCCTTGAGAGGTGAAAATAGATTATGTATGCAAGTTACAAAGAAGAGATATTTGTAGTAATTACTCGAGTTTTGAAAAAAGTAATAAAGTGAAACACTTAACGATGATTAAATTTCTCAATTATATTTAGAAAACCGGATATAAATATATATTAGCATCCTTGCTATTGCTACTTTAGCATAGCATTGACAGTAAATGACTGAAATATAAACTGCTCTGAAACAATACAAATTGTTAAAACCACCAGTGCTATAAATTACATTAACGTTACGCTTTTGTTATTACTCCTTAAAGAGGCCATGAAATCCTTAACACCAAGGCTGAAACCTTGAAATTTTAAATAAGTATCTGTAAATGATTAAAAGAACAAATGATAATGAAAGAAACTGAATTTATATGACAAAGAGAATGAAATATGTTTTATTTCAAACCTTTCAATCGTATAGAATACTAATCGCTCCCTCAGTATTGTGCTGCTCTATCTTCTTAGTTGCCCTAAGACAAGTTAATATCGAGGGTGTATAATATCAAAACTAGTCGATGAAATTCAACCTCAATGGTTAAGAGTTAAGGGACGGACATAACAATACAGGTTTTATAAGTGGATGCCCCATGATACAATAACTGTTTCCTTCATAGAATCGAACCACGGGCTTCCACCACATTCACGACTAAGTGAAGGGTTTGGCGCAACAAAAAAAAAGAAAAAAAAAAGACTAGGAAAAAATACTGCAATGACGTAATGCTCCTGGGAAGGCTAGTTCTAGTTCGGAATGCGCCACCTGTTGAATGTGTCAACACATCAAGGACTGCAGCTGACAACGCAAGTGTTGATAACTGTCTTCACTGACAGCCGCAATTAATGTCTTTTTTATCACAAGGATGATCTCAGCCCCTGCCCCTCGAAACACTTGCTATCATAATTATTACTAAAAAAACCTTTTTAGAGACCTCACTGGCAAAAGTTACAGAACAGATTCAATCTGTTAATGTCTTTTTATTCATTGTCTTCTTGCAAGAATTAAAATGAAATTTGCATTTTAAAATTTCTTGGGACACACAAAGTTTCAAAGTTACTCTATGACGCTAAGTGGCACTTTCTTTCACGAAACAGAAAATCTAAACAAGATCCTTGGTCATGCAGTCTCTCGGCTGACTGTCGTCCAAGTATCGCATAAAGGCTTACACAAAAAAGATAATTTGTAAGGCTTCTTCATTGCTTTTCAGTGTGCTTTTTTGGGTGGAAGTTTCAGAGCGAACAATTACGTATGAGCGATACTTTCACTTTTAAGTTCTCCTTTAGTTCTGTAGTTACTACGACTAGAAAGTGCGCACTTCTCTTTATCCGGATCAGCCACTTGTGACTTTATTACTGTTCGTAAATGGAGCAAAACTCTTACAAGTTCTGTTTCTAGGACACTTGAGCGAATCTGAACATGTCAGTTACAACATGTCGTTTAAACTCGACGTCAAATTGCTGTTGACTGCGAATGTTTCGAACTGGAAGTCGCATTGCTCTCATTGGAGAAAGGGCGAAAGTCGCCGTTGCCGTCGCCGTCGCCGCTCTTCACCATGCCTTTTTTTCTTCAACTTTTAGTTTTCGCCACGGACTTTCTTTGGCCCTTGCTAAAAGTAAAGAAGGTGGGACAGCACACAGAACCGTGTTTGCGGCTAGAAAGGGCCACGCTTGGAAGGACCTTGTGCGACAGGCCGTTGACAAGAAGCCGTCCTGACAGGTTAACTTTATGTTTTAATTTCCGGCAGGCAAGTGGCGGCCGCCAGTCGGGCGGGCTATGCGGAGACAGCCCTGAAAAGTCTCCGAACCCTGATCGTCCACCGAGGAACAATCATCTCCACGCTGCAATGAGCAATTTGCTGTAAGCCGACCAGACGGGTGCAGACATTGAGTAGAAGCTTTGTATGTTAGGCTGCGGTCTGAGGGAAGAAGAATAATTATGGAAAAGAAAGGAAAGGGGAGGAATCATAGAGCTTAGAGTTTAGCCGTTGCCAAATTTCGGTCTGACACGAATTATGCCTGGTAGATGACGATGGAGGGACTATCGGTAAAGCCCAATCTAGATTAGTACTTGCTAGGTATGACCCTGGTATATTACTAGACCTACAGCCTGCAGGTATATTATCATAAAATCAGTGTTGCGACGAGAGCTTAGAGCTCCGTATAACTATCGCGCAAATAGTTCGAGTTTTGCAGGCTATAAAACTCCAGACATAACAAAACTCATGGCGCCACTAAGTGAATGATTACTTGATTAAAAGCATAATTCCACTTTCTTGTAGGTCACAAGAGTAGATATGACGTTTAGTAAGGTTGGAGCTGAAAAGATCGCGATTAAGGCATGGTGGCAATGTTTGTCTCAGTTGCAGTCAAGTGATACGCCGTTACGACAGTTTCAAAATGATTGCTATAATTTCAAAATTTAGGATTTTTTGTCGGAATAAAACAAGTGCTTTTTGAATTGAGTGTGCCATTGAAAGACAAAATTCCCAACTGAGTGATAAACTTTAGAAGAAGAAATTCTTTTTCGACAAAATAAACTTTAAAACTTTTATAAAAGATGGGATGCGATTGCATTCCACAAAGTTGAGTTACGGTTGAGTGTGGCCGGGTTAATTCCAAACAATAGTGAGATTTCCCTAACCCAAGTTATGTGCCGTAACAATTACATCAAGTAGAGATGCGGATCGTGCAAAAACCAATCGACTAAGGTCCTATGTATTATTTAGCGCAACGCACAACGTGCTGAAAAATCTCTGCTATATGATAACTAATATAAAGAGAGAGAGAGAGAGAGAGAGTGGTAAGGGAAAGAGACAGACAGGTAGCGACAAACAGACAAACAACACGGAGATATGGAGACAGGCAGAGAGAGATGGGACGAAAAAAAACCAGACATATAGAAAAATTGAGGGAAAGAGAGAGAGAGAGAGAGAGAGAGAGAGA
>BMAT01000942.1:97965-110992 GCA_019649035.1 Elysia marginata | reverse complement strand
GGTAGCGACAAACAGACAAACAACACGGAGATATGGAGACAGGCAGAAAGAGAGATGCGACGAAAAATAAACAGACATATAGAATCATTTAGGGAAAGAGAGATAAATAGAAAGTTAACAATAGAAGGTACAAAACAGGCATACTGTAAGACCCTACAAAAAGTATTTATATATGCGTATGAATACATATAAGAAAAGATGCATCAATCTACACAAAGAAAGCAACGCCTTTATACCTGAAGAATACTAAAAGGATAACAATGTTATTTTGGTGTGTACAGGTGAAGCGTAGAGGACAACGCCCCGCAGATACAGACATTCTGAGTCCACTGACGCCAAACACAGATCACTGCCACCAGACTGGAACCATTGCTACGCAAGGCGGAAGTCGACACAGGGTAAGTAACTATCCCCATGTTCTTGATTCGTATTTGAATATTCGGTTTTTTGCTAGGCATTCGAATCCAATGCTTTGAAGAGGAAGCTGGAACATAACGGCAAATTTACCCTGCATTTATGTGGAGTGTGCTGTTTCATATACAAAGCCGCAATTGCTTACTGATTTAGTTAAATAATTTGCTTACTAGTTTGGTTATACATTTTTCTTACTGGTTTAGATCTAGCTAAAAATTTTACTTACTAGTTAAGTTAAGTTAACTTTGCGTGTGAGGTTTGTGCGCTTGTTGTTATAATTAGTTTCTACTATATTCTATTAGCTTTTGTTTTCGCCTTATTAAATGGAAATAAAGAGAAAAAATTCTGCATGACTGCATAAAAAATGTGTTGTGGTTAAAGAGCTCCCTTAATTCCTTTACTTGAAGTATTTATCGTACACAACATTCCAAATGTCAATTGAAGATACTAAATATTACAGGAAAAATTGCAATATGTTTTTGCGCTTTTACACGGGATTTTGCGTCGTTTCTTAACACCGACTTGAAGATTTTAGAGTTTATCAAACCGTAAGCAAAATATATTCAAAAAGTAGAAACAGTTATAGAAAACAGAATACATCATATCAGCAAACGAAATGTGTACCTTCTTATTAATTTTTCAATTTTGTCATCTCTGAGTTTAAATTAAACGATTCGTAAATTCTTAATCCTGCATACGTCTCAACTCATACTTTATTTCAAGTAATTATCATACCCTAAGACATGTTAGTTCTATCAAGTCAAAACCATGTAAGGCCTAAATCGGCATGTTCTCTATATTATTGATCTAACCAATTTGTCACATGAGGTTTTTTATGTCCTCTTTCTGACTAGAGCAGAATGTGCATTGTTTGATGTATGCTTTTTCAATATTACTTCAGTTTAAGTATTCTTAAAATGCTGTTTTAACTAATATCGCGATTAACAAATCAGTCTCAACACACAAGTATTTATCTGGAAAAATTAAATCTAACTCCAAATCCGCCGAGTTCGACTCCAACCTCAATAGTACGTCTGAGTTTTGACACGACCGCATGAGGAGCAACCCGCAGTGCGTACAACCTAATTACGATTTCTGGGGCTTGTAATAATAGAATTGTCCATGACGAGAAAATATTTATACTTACTACCAGGACACGTATAGAAGTGTATACAGTGTACAATAGACTGGCTCGTAAGAGAATCCGAGGTGACATTGTGCCATTGTTAGGTCACGCTGTGACCGTGTTTATTTTTACGATTCCGGGCTCTATGACCGCAACAGATTACCGTCTGGGTATGTAAGAACGGCGTCAACTCTTTACGGGTGATATAAACGTACGGGAAAGGGTAGAGCAGAAATAATTCTTCCCGAATTAGTCACTCGCACACCCTTATCGATGTCCATCATTTAACAAATAGAGCAGATTATTGTCACATTAGTTTTGCTCGTAGAACTGAATTTGTCACACTACTTTGCTGAGCTAAAAGAAGCAGCTGCTGCTGTCGCCCTGAGTGATGATGAGCTAGGGTCTAGAGCCGCATGAGAAGCGGAGAACTACCTGCTATGATTGAGATGAGAATAGAAAAGACATGTTTTCATTGTCAAATAATAATGGCAATGGCTGGAAGACTCAAAAGCGAAAGTTCTATCGTAAAGGAAAACAAAGGACAATTGAAAATGAAAGAACGAAACATTATGAAATAAAAAGTCATTAATACTAAGCAACTGGTTTAGAATTTTTATAACGGGTCGTGTCTGATACCACGTGGTTTCTTTTTATCGAACTTACCGGCAAACCTTGATGTAACGAAGCGCCGCCTTTGGTTGTATTCGATCCATAACTATAAAACGGTGTGAAATCTTAGCCTCCACCAAGACAATACTAGCCACACGAGAAAGGTGAAGGAAGGACCACGAAGATTTTAACAACAAAGATAACTTCCCTAAACTAACCAGAAAGGAAAAAACATCTCTCTTAAAATTAAAATCTCTCCGTAACAGATTGGCAAATGATACACAAATTCGTAAAGTGTTTCAAATTATTTTTCTCAAGTCAGTCCTTTGGTCTCAACAAGAAGGTCGGGTGCGGGATCAAGACCATCAACGGGCCTCGTGCACATCAAGATTAATTTTTCCTGCATTCCTGTAAAACAAATGTTCAGAACTTTTAGGAGAAAGGAATCCAAAATGTTCATCAAGTGTGGAGACTCTACAAAGACAACTGAACATATTCCTCAGGAAGGCTTGCTATACGAAGAAAAAGAAGAAATTTTAGAGTCTGGTGCAGAGCTTAGCACCAAATTAGAACTGGATAAAATTAACTTCTTGGAACCGAATAAGAAGAACAACAACAGCAATAGCAACAACAACAACGGCCCTTGTTTATCTGACTTTGCCTTTTTTTAAACTGGTATAGACCACCCTATGCTGGACAATGAAAATTGCGATATGCTGCATCATACAACTAGCTCATAAGAAAATCCTTTGAAGGCATCCTGACCGCGCAGAGGATAGGGAAGGGGATGTTCCAAGATCTTTACCACGACGTCTTGCTTGACTTAGCAACTGTTTCGTTACAACAAAAATTACAATGAGCAAAAAAACAAAAAAGAAGCTGGATTTCTGTGAATGCTCGCTTTAGATGATGGGGATTATTTCTCTCCAACCCTCTCAATACACAAACCGCCAAATCGTCAACCTGTTCTTCTAGGAGATAGAAAATAATGAAAAAATGATGATATCGGTTTAAAAGAAAATATAGTATTGAGGACTTAGTTTCGCTCTACTTTTGTCTTCCAGACCTTTAGCTGTTACGCATATAATAGTTTTATGCATATGTAGCAAATTCATTACTCCAATTTGAAGTTCTTGTGAAAATAAATCGTTTCTCTAAACTTAAATCTTTTAAAGTGGATTGTAATCTGTTTTGTCACTAAATCGTCTATAATTTAAAAAAGTAAGAAACTCGGAACACATCAATCGTTGCCCTTTTTCAGAGATGATAATGGTAAGAAATATCAAGGACGTTTGTCACAGACAGTAGATTATTGTGTCAATAAAGGGAATAAGCATGAAGTAATGGACAGATGTTCCTCACTTGAGCATGACAGGCTAAACTGCCTACTAGTGAAAGGAAAAAACTCTGCATGCAAGCATAGTCTCTACTAACGGAGTAATGGCGTATTTTCAAAATCTTTTTACCTTAATTTCTTCTACCAACTTACCTTACAATAAAAAAACCAATATGGGACACTGTGTCGTCCATTTCTTTGCATGTTCAGCGTATCTCCCAGAGACAATTAACTTAAAGGTAAAGAGCTCAAAGTTTGACAGAACTAGCATCTGATCAGCGAGACGATATCAAATCTCCATGATTCCACAAGAGAAGAAAAAAAAACAAACGGATACAAAGACACAAGGCTCTGTGACTCGAGTGTTATCAAAGCCAGCGAATCAAATATGAATAACTCTTGGCGGACAGGCGATGACAAAACGGCACTTAAGTGTATTAAGTCGTTGTAATATTCATAAAAGCATCTTTTTATCCCTATCAGCTAAAGATGTTTAGATGTCCAATCGGCGTAAGCGGTTGAGAAAGGAGAGAGAGAGAGGAGAAAAAAAATCCAGGAATCGCTCTATCATGAGGCACAGCATCGAGGTGAGCTTGTATCGACAGCAGCAGCAAATCATATCCTATTTATCTGCAGAAATGTGGCTAGAGTGATATCCCTTAGTTATGCATTATTCATAAAGGGAAGAAAAAAGTAACTGAAATGATAGGAGTTCAAGCGAGAGAGCTATTGAAAAGAGGAGAGCACGTATATTAACGCCATTTATCTCATGTTCTTCTCTCCCTGAGCACCCTAGATTTGTACAACCACTGGCATCATTGACAGGTCTAAACGAGAAGGATTCTGGAGTGCTAAAGAGGGACCGCGAGATGATGGAGAGAGATGCGCACGCCTTATGGAGATGAATTACATGGATGTGAGTGGCAAAATTAACACGGGATATAAAAAAATGCATAAAGGTTCTGGGTAGGAGAAGAAAAAAGGGGAGATAAAAACTCGGAATGCCAAAGAAGAGAAAACCAAACATGTTTGAGTTGATTTTAGATGCGAAAAGAGACAAACATGATTTCAACAAACTCACAATTATCTCAATTTAAAAATTGTGCAGCTTTGATTCATCTTTTGTTATACTGCTGCTCTTGTCACATCAAAGCTGCTGCTTTAAATTTAATACTTTTTGCGCTAAAGATTTTAAGAGTCCATTACATGTGAAGATAAATTAAAAGATTATTGATACAAAACCTCACTGAAAGTTTCTTTGCAGCATTACAGGATTTGGTGTCGTAAAATATCAAATGGCTTATTTATATCAGTGGGACAGAACAAAATATTATTGATTAATTTGTATGAATTAAATAATCACTTCAACAATTACGAAAACCATAGCTATGATTCTGAAAAAGACCTTTTATATGTTGACTACAAATACAACCAGATGCTCTTCTAAAAAGCGAAACGGATTTCAAAATTTGAAAATATTGAATCTTTTGAAATGTATTTCAGTGGGGCATTTTTAAGCTCATTAGAAAACTATCGCAAAGAATGTTGTCGTGCTACTCTTTAAGATCGCCCCTGGAATTGAAATACCTTTGCACTAGTCCGGTAAATCCATAACACTGTGCTAAATCATAACCACTTCCTTCATTGACAAAATTATCCCCAAAACATTGACTGGTAAAATGAGTAAACATATAAGTTATAACTGGGATACATTAAATGCTCTTTTAGAGAAACAGATAAAGATGTAAAGATGTCATCTATATAGATCCATATTAAGCTACAAATTTACTTGGGGGTGGGAGGGGGTCACTAAGGCATTCTTACTAAGCTTGGGAAGAACAGTGATAAGGTACTTAAGCACGCCTTGCTGTATGTAAAATATTCAAAGCTAAGCACACTAACGTAACACTGAATGAAAGAAGTACAGTTTTTTTAAATAAACAAGAGGTTATCGAGAAAAAATCCTCGGTTTATATTTGCATACAAATATAACATGAAAATATTTATTGGAAAACAGAAAAGCTATTGTGAAAGTCTCTGTTTGAAAAAAATGAATAGAGGCCCTAATTTAAGACCATTTTAGTATTGTTTCCATTTCAACAGCATACTGTAATTAAAAAGGAAAGTTGAAAGTGGTGAACAGTTTATTTATCATAGTTATGTGCCTAAATCTTCACAGCAATGCCAAGGCCCGTATTAAAACCAGTAGGTCAATGTTTGCAGAAATATTTTCATTAAATTGGCCAAAATTTAGAACAGTGTGTGCGAGGTAAAAAGATTCTCCCTTGAAAATCATGGCTTTAGCTTCTTGCCATCCGGCTATCCGGTCTCGATATTAAAATTTTGGCGATAGCACAGCATAGTTATTAGCTGCCAATGTTCGTGGACCCTGTTTTGCTAAATTGCCGACCACCCAGCTCTAGATCCTCTTTCAAAGAGTTCTTGGATGACACATCGCATACATATGTTAGCAGGTAGTAGGCTTAGAATATAGATCTAGAACGGGATGGGCATCGGAGAAAATTGGCCAACGGGCCTAACTGTTTGAGACTCGTCCGAACTCCGAAGACTGCCGACCAGCCGACCTATATCTAGATCTAATTTCGGAATGTGCCTGTTTTATTGAGTAGTTGGGTGACTGGCAGATTACATGAGGCACAAATCTAGGCTTTAACTCAATAGGCCTACATTCAACATTTATAACAATGTAATTTTTTTCATAATTTCGTTTTAATTTTTAACATCTTAGCAGGTTGAAAATTTTGTTTTGGACATGTAGAGAATCGCAGAGGTAGAGGACAAATTCTTAGGACCCTATCCACTTTTGACAGGCAAAGATTAGGAGAGAACATTGCGCACAGTGTATGAAGATTTTTTTATTTTTTTTTTTGCTTAAAGTTCTTTTTGATGGGCAATCTTTGGTCGCTGATGCAACTGGTATTACTGTTGAATAGGCTTAAAACTTGCGCTCTCAGGGTAAAAATCTAAAAATAGAAAAATCTAGGCGCTGTGTTGCCTGTTTACCAGCTGAGATAGATTAAAAGAAATTTTCGTCACCGAAAAGAGTTAAGACCATCTTAGTATATGAAAAGCTACACACCGCGTTCACCAAAACTCTTTAGAGCTCTAGATCTAATACGATCCTATCCACATCTATTTTAAAATATGTCCCCAACAGATCTCACGGCAACAGAACCTGGTTCAGCTGTTCTAGATCTAAATCTGTGATCCTGCAGTAAAACAAAATCTAAATTAGATCATTATGTTCCTGCAGTAGAAATTCATAACCAAAATCCAAAAAGGAAAGGGGATTAATCCACGAGATACAGGCAGACAAACAGGCTATAGGGCAGGGCGGAGTGGCAAGAGAGGTGATAAAATTACTTATAGTGGAAAGTGAAAAGTGATAATCTGTGATGAGCTAAGAAGAGAGCATGGAGTTAAGATACAAATAAGGTAGGGGAGATGAATTAAAACACACAGTCTAGAAAACTTAAGACAAAAAAGATAAATCAATATTTATTAGAATAATGTCGCAGATCAAAAGGAAGAGGGGAAACAGTTACTTTTGATAGCTTTCTCCATTGCTCGACGTGATCGTGTGCGCGATCACTAGTTGTATCTAAAGTTTCTTCAGCCTAAAATTTAGAGATCTTTTGCTGATAACATTTTCAACAGGTTTTCAAAAAGATTGATTTTTAAAAAGTAGATCTAGATCCATAGTTTCTTTTGAAATGCGAAGAGTTCCTTTCATTGCCTCCTTTAAGTTTCGCTGCTTCCTATGTCAACATTCACTCAGCACAAAATGCCGATTAGGTGCTGATTTTTTGTGGCAATTTGCCAAAACTAGCAAAAGAAACCCAGCATTTTTGTTTAAAACATCATAATAATTTTTTAAAATTCATTAATCGTCTCTAAAAAGCCTTTAGCAGAAGAACAGCAAAACACTGAGGCCCTATCTCTTTTATACTCGATACCCAGTAAACGCCATTCATTACGCATTGCAGTCCCGTTTGTTTACACCATTAAAATGTCTTCTCAATGCGGAATATGCGCCAATAAAGTAGTTTTTTTAGAACTCTGAAAAGAGAATTTGTTTTTAAGGTTTCTTAAAATCTGGGATCTAGATATCTAAATCTAAATTCCCAATTTAGTTCTGACACATTATTTCAGACTCTTGGCTGCTTTGTTTTACATTGTAACCATGTATATAACTATATGCATTTTCCTCATAGAGTAAATGGATTCAAAGTGCTCAACTTGTAAAGAGGAGCTTATAGAAATATTGATAAGGACTTGGAAGGCCCAGCTTACGACAGGTCTGTTTTGAGGTTGTTGCTCTCTTGAGGTAAGGTTTGTTATGGTTGCTTTCTGCTTCCTGTCTTGAAATTTTCCAGGAGGTGATTGTTTCTATGCATGCAGCTATATCTAGATAAAGCACGTGGCATCGAGGGAAACAAACGGGACTCTAATGAATAAGGAGTGACCAAAACAACTTTATCACTGACATTAACTCTGATGTTATGTCTCATTAAAAAATAAAGTTTTTATCTTAGTGAATACCTTGTTAAAAACTACGGTATATTTTTGCATCTCAAACAAAATGCTTAACAAACTCTTTAATATAATAAAATTAGGCTTGACCTGCGATAACAGAATAACCATGTGAATGATCGTGGCAAGGGAATCAACAGCAAAATGCAGTTAAAAAGCTATAGGATGCAATCGGGGGGGACACAAATGGTAGAGCTTTGGATCAAAATTCTTGTTTACTTGCTGTAGTAAGAGCTAGAATCTAGATCTAGATTTGCTTGCGTATGAAAACAGTCAAGGCGAAGAACTGGATCCAAAGTTTAACATTTTCTTTATATAGGTTGGACTTGGGTGAAGAGGAAGAGAAAAAAACGGAGGACAACAATTAAATGAGGACGATGGGAGGAAACTACAGATAAGCGAAAGGAAAGAAGAAACTGTCGATAAAGAAATGAGTACAATGTATGACGAGGAAACTTAAGACTAGATATAAGGAATTTTTAACTCTTGTTATTATTATTGGGTGTATTTGGATCGTTGAGAATGAATTTAGAGGGAAAAAAGGAGAGAGATGAGGGAAAGAGAAAGGGAGATAGAGAGATAAAGAGTGAAAGAGAGGAAGAAAGAAAGAGAGATATTGGATGGTCAAGAATGAGTTAATTAAGAGAAAAAGATGGAGAGAGCTAAGGGAAAGAGAAAGAGAGATAGAGAGAGAAAGAGTGAAAGAAAGAGAGAGAGAGAGACAGGGTTTAGGGAATAATTTGTATAAGCATTGAAAATTAATGGCCTAAGGGCGGTAACGCAGAACTGTTTTTTTATGGCAACTAAGCAAAAACAAACCGTTTTGTTTAAAATATTTGTGTCCACATGGCGGTCTCTTTCTTTTTAATACAAACATGGACAACGGAAAAGATACTCGCTAAACGCGCAAACCAAAGAAGGCAAAGGATGCGAAGGAATAAAGACATTTTGTGATAGAGAAAATGGTGGACGGCTCCATACAGAACGGCCTGTAGAGGTACTCTTCAAACCCCGATACCGACATTGACCAGGCTCGTAAATCGTGCTGATAATGCCAGAGTTCCGTCTGACTTTGGTGTTGGAGGGTTGGAGCCCGGGTCGGATAAGCAAACATGACTGTGTTTGGTCAGCTAACTGCGCTCTTAACTGGTGACTTGTGCGTTGGTCGGTTGGACTTTCTAGAGGCTGAGGGACTGCAGATGGGCAGCGGAGATAGTGATTGTAGGAGCAAGAGCTATTATGAGAGAAAGAGAGAGAAAAAGGAGGGATGACTAGATAGAAAAACTAATGAATATAGATAAACCAGCGGACACATGGACAAAGAAAAATAGTGTAGCAACTCTAGGAAAGAAGACAGTTGTAAAGGCTGAGTGAAAAGAGGAGAGATAATCAAACACACTATGCCATAGAAAAAGAATGAGCTAAAATAGAACAAAGCAAATTGCAACGTGTGAGTGAGAAAAAGTTTATATAAATAAAAATAAAGAAAACAGTCTAAAATGAGAAGCCCAACACTTAAAATATGGAATGAGAAAATGCATATAATGATAAAAAAATATTTGATTAACTGGAGAAGACATTGACATGTGTTTTTTTTTGTTTAAACATCACTTTTGAAAGAAATTCACTCTGAAGTCTTGTAATATTTAACAATGAAACAATGATCACAAACTAACAAATCTGATGGGGTCAGTGATGGCAATGCTTTAAATCAATTGGGCGTATACTATTATAAAAATGACTCACTGCTCCAACAATGCATTTCTTTTTTTTTCTGTCAATTCAGACATGCTTTTACCTAAAGGTTTGGCTCTAAATGAAAATAAGGACGAAATGTCAAGCTTTGTAAGGCAACTTTGGTACGTTTGTATAATTTGGTGTTTCATGCGGGCCCAATGAAGGTCGATCTCGGTTGTTTTCTCTTTATGAACAAGCCTTAAATTCATCGCCCCAACAACGCTATTGCTACGGCTATCAGGACCGACTTTTATCCCCATAACTACCAAACTGTTTTTAAGAAAATATGATTGTATCATTATATGAAAAATGATGAATGGTGCATGGAATAAAAAGCTGTATGGAAAGTTACACAGATTTTTTTTGCTAGGCGCGCGACCGCAAAAAAGGTCAAACTGAGTGAGCCCAGCAAACCACATGACGTCCGCGCCATATCCCACGCGCTCACTTGGTCACGCTCTTGCAACTTTCTATTGAGATCGTTGACGGGCGGACCTCCATCTCCCCACGTCTCCCTTGGCGGGCCCTTGACGCTACGCCGCTCGAATGTCTTCTGTGTCTTCTGATGTTTGACGTCTTGCTGTGGGCTTGCATCCACGTAATTGAGATGCTTTTCGAAATGGATTTCAAGCTCCAACGGCAGACTGTCGTGCGCCAAAGTTCTGTATTGTATTGCCGTGAAATACTCGATGTCTTTATCCAACACATTGAGATGAGCTCCATTTACCTTTAGCCTGCGGTATAAAAATGATTTAAAATATACAGCAAGAAGATGTTAATCATACCGGACCGTTATGCACTCATGCTTTTCTGTTTATATCCCGAATGAAGTTTATAGTTTGTTGCCTTTCATGTCAAAAGCATTTTTGACGTATGCTTTGTGGAATTTAATACTAGTTCATAACTAACATGTGTTCAATTTTTGGTCTCTTGTTTGTCGGACGCTCTATTTCCTCTCCCCCCCCCAAAAAAAAAATATGATTAATTATAGAGTTGTAATTTTAATCTGTACTCAACACAAACATCAATACCTCTTCACGTAGTACTGCTCAACATCATCTACAAAATACTGAAATGCCAACACCTTTGCTAATTCTACCCGGGCATTTCTTATCCAAGGCTTTTTTTTATCACAATGAAGGGTAAAAATTAGTTCATTTGTATTCTAGTCGATTCGTTTCTAAGCGCTATGCATACGATAGTGAAACTTCTAGAACATGATTGCAATAATAAGGAGGCAAAATATCACATGTTGAGCAATAGGATGTGTTTACATATTATGACAAAACGCTTTGTTACTGAAAGTCTGAGTCAAGTAAGAATTAACTGAAGCACACTTAAAGTTTGAGAAACTTTTAGTACCTAGTTGTAATCCTAACAAAACCTTCATTATTTTATCTTAACAAAATAGCATGGCATAAAATGAACCCCATACTTACATACATAGGATTTCCAACTCATGGTAACTAAAAAAGTTTACCACCCTACCTCAACCAGCCCCTTTTTTCCTCACACATACACATATAAAAGTTATGATATCTTTACTACCCTAATGGTCGTTGTTGGTAAAAAAATTTCCAGACACAACGACAATAAAAGATTTAGAGCTGCCGCCTTCCAGCTTCCTCCCTGAACAATTAACAAATTTTTCCGTAAAACAATAACTACCCCTTTAATAGCTCTTGAGACCAGAACTAAAAATAAAGGGGATTGTAAAAAGAAGGCTACTGTTTGTGTTGGATAGGGTATAAGACACAAGCCATTTTCTAAATGAACAACTTTAGCTTAATCCGCTATACGCGTTATAACTTACAATGCTTGTGAGTCTAAACCCAAGAAATAAATGTTTACAGTTATTGTATTTCTTTGTGAACATTAAAATGTCATACATAGATGTTGAAAACGAGAGGCTGGCAGTTTTGAGCTTTTTTTCACAGTTAATTTTTTTTGAAAGTTTGTTTGTTGAAATTTCGTAAGCCTCTTCTATGTAGGCTGCCTCTCGCACCGTTTCTTTCTTTCTCATTTTTTCTCTCATTCTTATATACCTCTCTTTCACTTTCTCTCTCCATCTCTCTTTGTTTCACACGCTCTCTCGTTCTGTCTGTCTGTTTGCTCTGTCTCTGTCTCTCTCTCTATCTCTCTCTCTTATCTATCTATCCATCTCTCTCCTTCGTTTTGTACCTCTTTTTCACACACATCTTTCAACTTTCTCTATCTCTGCCTCTTTCTCTCTCTCACTCTTTCATTTTTAAAACTCGTTTCTTTTCAAAGCCCCTTGTTATTTTCAAGTGTACCTCACAACTTAATTCAATCTTTTTTGTCTTTTTGTTTCACTTTTTAACCTCTTACTCTGAAACTTTTTACAATCTTTCTTAATCCTTTCCTTTTTGTGATAAAGACAGGCCTTCCAGAAACCCAGAACTCATTTACCTTCCTAATTGGCTCTACAAGACTCATGCCTATCTCCCCACCACTGATAACGAATACTGAAAGTGAAACTATCAGAGTAAGCTAACTCTAGGCTTATAAAAAGTCTTCCTTAAAAGTAGTCCCTCTTCCATCCTGAATGAAAGGTTTTAATTCAAGCAAAAAAGTCTAAAAATAAATTGAAAGCTTATAAATTTGTTGATACCGGTACTTTTTTTCATTTTTTGTTAAAACCAATTGAGTATTAATTTTGTTAAGTCTTAGCAATGATTGAAATGCATGGTCATGTCGATGTGCTTGATTGTAACTCTGATGAAACTATTCAACCGAAACTTAAGAAAAGAGTTTATTCAAGGAGTACATTAGAAAGTGAAATAGCATTATTTCCAGAGTCTGGCTACAAGAACTTACATATCCATTATAACTTTTATCTAATACTGCATCTTACTAAGTATCATACATAGTGAATAACCCGTAGTTCAATATTTTAATCTCAATCGAAGCTGTGCATTGATCGTTTGATTTTCTGTACTCGACCCTTATCAGAACATGACTATTTCTGAGTATACAATGGTTGCAATGCCCATTTTTAAAAAGACAGTCTGGTATCTATTTAAAACACTCACAGGTGAACAACTAAACTTATTAAGGGATTTAAAGCAACGACTGCCCTAATATTTCTATAGATAAAAAATCTCTTGTGACTAAGTCTGAAGTATAGGAGAATGCCAGACGATCTAGTTCAGTTGTACAAAACTGTTCACAAACTTGAAGATTGAAGCTACAGTAGTTGTTATGTATCCCTATAGTGCCTTACCTCA